>JAUELE010246545.1:0-11079 GCA_031471655.1 Diodora aspera | reverse complement strand
CGCGGAACATTTGACAGTCGTGGCATTGAAATTCACAGTATCATTTCTTGTTTGAACTTGTTTTCCTGGTTTGTCACACTACCGTGCGTAAGTCAGCACAAAAGCACGTGTCTCATGTGGTCACGTGACAAGTGGCACGTGAAAACACAATTTTTGTCCATAACGCGTTTGCATGCGCTTCATATCGGTCACGTGGGCATGGATTATCGGCATGTCGTCTTTGACAATGTCTTTACCGTAAATATTCACGACACCTGTCAGCTATCAATTTTCAATGCATTCCTTACAAATTTATGGTAGTGACGTTTTTAATTTGACTGAGTATGCTATTTATATAATTTGGGGGAAAGACTCAAATTGGTGCATTCTGGCGTATATATAACCTTAAAAATGCTATTTACATGCCTGTTTGAAAAGGGGTCTCAAGCTGTCGACCCCGACAAAGGGAGGGATTTGCTCCTGCCTGGATTCGGCTCTGTAAACTGACTGTCCATGAACGTTTCGAGTTTCAGCAGGATTCTGTATGGTCTGGTAAGGGTATAGGCGTATCGGCCCCCCTCGGAGTTATCAGTGACCTTGCCCGAAAAAGTACCCCAGGAAAACCGAAAAGAAAAACTGTTCCACTCTGCTGTTGCCTAAATTCTGAGTGATCTTGCCCGAATCCTGAGAGTTTTTACCCGAATGGAGGAAGGAACCGTCCCCCATGCCCCCGGCTAAAATGTCTATGGGAATGGGAGGAGGTCCGTGGGGGAAGAGGTGACACCATGAGTTATCGCCCTGGATGACGCCAACCCTTGTGTCGCCACTGCATATAATCAGTTGCATCAAACTACGAAGTATTATAAGTCAAATTTATATTTTCAGTTTGTCGTATTGTCGTGTGACAAGCAGAAACAAATGTTTAAAGCACCCTCTGAGTTTTGTCCACAAGGTTATTTGTCTGTCACGACAAGTGTTATTGTTTTGCCGCTGTACTCTTTGTAGCCTGGCTGATCCGACATCATTTAAGATGGATTACGTCTCGCCAATGTCTATAATTATACGATTAATACTGTTTAACGAAGGTTGTTACAACTTAACGATGGTAAAATTGAACGTTTAGGTCCACAGCTTGCGCACGATATTGACCTTTCGTGCTAAACTAACCTCAAGTAACCACAGCAATTTTTAGCGTCACGAGCCTTCGGCAAAATACGAATCACATCCGTGTTGGTCGTTAATAGCAACAAAAGAAACGCGTTTGTGCCGTCACTCGACATGTGATAGTCTCCGCAATTAAGTCATACCTCCTGAGTGGATAATGAATACGGGTTGTATGAACTGGATATACTGTAATGCTATTTAATGATTTTGGGCTTAACAAACCCAGTAAACTGTAAACCTAGGTAAATCTCAATTCATTATTATTATTTTAAACAAAATATTTTAAAATAATAAAATTAAATAAAATTAAGCAAAACAAAATGCTAAATAATCAACAACAAATACTACTTCTCTCTTCTCTCTTACCCTGCAATAACACCTGTATTCACAAAAAACACAAACCTCCTTCCCAACTTTCTCCTTTCACATGGAGCCAAAATACTAACACTCTTCCCCCCCTCTTTAGGCAACGTTTACCACCGTGCGCCAAATCAGTATATCTGGGTCCGTATGCATGAGCTGGTAGTAAGCACGTAGCGCGGACGTGCGTGGCAACGTCGGAAGTAATTATACGTTGAGCTCTTCGGGATGCACGAGCTCCTACTTCCGACGTTCGCTACTACCAGCTCATGCATACGGGCCCTGGAGTGTGCACGTAAAACATTAACCTCTCTCTCTCTTCGGCTTTATTTATTGATAAAAAGGTACATAATTAGGATACTACATCTTTTCGTAATGTCTTTAACGGATGGAAAGTGTACTGTGTGGGCTAGACTTTTGGCATGACCATGAGTCAATGTATAGGAAACTTATTCTATGAAGTTGCACAGCTAGGAAATGACATTTGTTCACAGAGAAGCAACATTTCACTCCTGTTCACTCTTCTATAATAATAGAAATAATAATAATAATGACTGAGATTTCTAATATGCAAAATGTTGCAAATTCCACTTCTTTTGGATATGACTGGTGTATGTACACAGAAATGCCAACACTTCTCTCCGAAATCGTTCTGACACAGTTTTGACGGACAGAAGAACGGACGGAGACCACTGGCATATCCCCCGTTAACTTCGCCAGATGAGGGACAATTAAGGAACCCCGTCCAAAACAAAGTCTCCACGTGCACCCTCAGTATGTTCATGCCATGACATTAAGCTCGGACCTGATAGATGACCCGTGACATTGATCTTAATGTTAAAAGCCAGCTTATGTATTGACCCTTTTAGGCCCAAAATAGTGACAAAATGTACAAATAAACAATTATGTATTTACAAGGGTGCTGACGATAATATGATAATGATGAAGTTAAAATATAATTAATGTTAAACATTTATTAAAATGAGCACATACTAAAATATATGACTTAGTGCCGCGAGACCAAGAAAGATTATTAGAACTGTTTATATAGGTGTGTGTTTATGCTAAAGAGGGTGAGACCCCTCAGTGTTCTATTGTCTGTATAGAGATCTGCTGTAGCAGCTCGAGGTTGTGTGTTTTGAAGCAGAAAGTGTCGGTGAGCATTATAATGGGGACAGACCACAGTCGATGACCAATGTTGTCCTGGAGCCCAGAGCCCTGACATAACGGACTATTAAATTTATTGACATTATGTAAATATTGATTTGTTTTAGCATACGTGTGACATTCACAGTCACTTGTTACATCTATGCAAGTCACGAGCAAAGGTATGTAGCTGTGTAGTGCTGTAAACAAACCACAGCATCTTCCCCTTAAACAGAGGATCAAGATCAGCATCTTCCAGTAATCAGTCACAGTAGATTATCTAATGTCAACCTGCGCTAATCAGTGGAACTTCCAGGAACAATAAATCAATATGCCTCAACACCAGTTGATTAAAAGGCCGAAGGAGTCTTAAGCTGGAGTTCTGTACAGCTAAACGTGTGTTATTGATTGTCATCATTAAACATGTCTCCTCCTGTCAACTGTTTAATTAGAATACAGAGACACCTTATCAGATCAGCGACGTGGCTACCTTTCCAAATTACTGTCAGAAGCGACAAACGAGCAGTTCCTCAAAACCAGTGATAAACAGTAACTAGCCTGACTTCTATGGGAATCTGTTTCGTGCCGATTGCCATTTTCTGTTACGGTCAATTATGTTAGATAAATTTAGGGGCATGTGATACAGCGATGTGTCTGTGTAATGATAGTCACTCCCCGTATACTCCCAGAAATTATGCTTGACCTGATGATGCCATAGAGTGTGCTTGTTAAACCGCAGCACTGTTTAAAATATTGTACATTAAGATATGGCCATACTTTATTATCTCGAAGGAAATTTGGGTTACAACAGACATGTAAGATATCGGCATAAGTATAGTAAACAAATGACAAACATGAGTTAAGACACACAACCAAGAATGAACAAGGAGTGAGGTCAAGGGAGGACGTGAGAAATTATTCTGTAGATAGTGGTCCTTTCGAAGACGATAGCATCGTCGAGTTAGGTGAGGTTCGTGCAGTTTTCTATGCATTGACGGAGAGATAGAGAGAGAGAGAGAGAGAGAGAGAGAGAGAGAGACACACACACACACACATACAGAGACAGAGAGAGAGAGTATTGTTACCATATGATATAAATATCCCTTCCTAGCCGTGCCTGAGGCTTGTCGCGAAGGAGATGGCATCATAGGCGAGGTTCGTGCAACTTTCTATGCTTTGACTCAGGGCTTCCTCTTAAATTTCAAGAAATTGCCAGACGTGAACAAAATGTCCAAGCTTCAAAGGTTTGACCTCACATATCTGCCCCAAGAGGCATGTGTCGCCGTATCAGACGGTGAGCTTTTTACTTTAACATCCAGCCTTTTAATCAATGTTGTACATTTGCAAAGCAAAAGTACTTTCAAATTGTTTTGAATGCGACGTAGCACCTTACACTTTTTTTTATTGAAGGTTCTTTCAAGAATATACGTGACCTCCGCTAGTTTCATTAATTTCTCAGTCCCATGTGGATGTCGACGTGCATGTGATCTGTCTTGAAGTTATTCATCATGAAACAAAAAAGCTTCAACCTAGACCAATACAGCAAACTGTACAGAGACATAATCCACTAGCATTAAAATGGTTCTGTATTCAACTTCTGAAGGTGTCAGCTTACAAACAAGGGTTCCAACCGTGACCAACACAAGAAAATGAATAGAGAAACAGTCCACTAGCATTGAAATGGTTCTGGATTAGACTTCTGAAGGTGTTAACTTCTCAGGCAGTTATTATATTCAACCGGGAGACTGGATCCAGAAAATCGTGGTTCTATTTCTTAAATATCGCTGAAAGCCATGCTACATTCACTTTTAATTCGGGTATCACCTTTTAATGTTTGTACAAAACTAATCTGTAGGATTGTACTCGGAGAGTGGATTCTGGTGTTCTAAATGATATTAGCGATCGATCGGTGGGGCTACTGAGATATTGTTTGTAATAGGGCAGTATATGTTTTTTAGGGCCTCGTCCCTTTTTCATTAGTCATCTTTGGCCTTTTTCACGATTCCCTAGCCCCCTTTGGACCCCATAACGATGCATCCCCTACACCTCCTCTTAGAGTGAGTGAGTGAGTGATTTTGGGATTAACGTGGTTTTCACCAATCTGTCAGTCACATCACCACTGTCTCACCAACATCACGTCGGTGTCGGGGTTCCCATTTCTCCAGGCTCAAACAGAGGTGCACAGTAGGACTCGAACTACAACCGCCAAGGTCGGCGGATTGCTGGGCCGACGCGCTAACCACTGCGTCCCCTCGCGCCCTCACCTCTTAGAGAACCTGCCATTGGTTCCATCATTTGAAGAACAATCCAATGAGCGATGTTGGCCATTGTGTGTAGTATTGTGATCTATATCTGAACGACAGGTTAATTTTACAGGCGGACAGCCAATTTGTGGTGTCGTGATTCTATTAATAAATCTGACAGTCAGTATTAGGAGCGGTTTTGATATACTTAAACCTTCACCAAATGAGCATTGTCACTTCCGATTGACACTTCCGCCAACGACTTATTTACGGAGAAGGACCATTGTTTGTTTATGTTTCGGCAGGATGGGGTCCGTTACCACACTGACCTGACAGGGTTGGGGTTTGTTTACCCTTTCCTCCATACTCCTGTTAAAGAACGTACGTAAAATGAATGTCTAACTTTGAAATATGTATGTGCCAACCACCTTCAACAATTTAGAAGTTGTGTTTGCGATTCTATTGGCCAGGCATCCATTGTCTGTCGTTTGTCTGAATACATTTCGATGTCACAGCTCTATTGATCAAATTAAATGCACCTTGGTCATTAGCATCTTTTGGACATTAACTGGTTTACGTAAAAGTGAAGGGGGTTGGGGAATTGATTTCATCTTCTCTGGAACCTCTAGTTAATAATATACTTTTACAGCAATCTCATGTTGTATACATCAGTTGGAAAAGAATCTCTGAAAGAAATCGCTTCAGCTAAAATACACCATACATGAAATAACACTTTTTTCAAAATCAGAAAACAAATGTGTACAGAACAACGAAAGATTAATCCACAGAATATATACACAACTATCGGAACTAAAATAAAGTAGATTGTCATTACACACAGAATAACACCCACATTTCGATCAAGAATTACAAACTTTGAATTCTTTCCTGCCTGTTATCTAACCGAGTCATGCTTTACAGTATACGAGTTTTATTTTCAGTCGACGGCCTTAAGTGTTTTAATTGATTGCAAAGAAGAAGATTTGTTTAAATCCGTGCTACTGACAAAGATTTAACGGCACTATCATAAGCACACATTGTCTGTTTGTGCATGGAAGAGCGGTGGTGTTATAGGTTTGCCAGCAACGGTAAATTAAGCGTTATTTACACGGGTACAGCCATGCTTGATCGTGTATTTTCCAATCAAATGTGCGTTCAAATTATTGTTCATACTGACACGATCTAAACATCTATCAGCGACGGTTTTTTGTGGCGTGCACGACCCAAGGTTACCATGAAATTATCTCGTGGCCGAGAGTGATGATTACAATTTTGTGTTGTATCTGAATCTTTACGAGTGTGATGACATACATGTTGGATAAGTGCCAGACTTGATGTTATGTCTTTCATGGCAATGGTCTGATCACTATCACAATCGGTCGTGCAGTGCCGTATTTAGAACTGGTAAAGTTCTCCATCAGTGGTTCCCAAACCATGGTCGCGCCCGACATGAGGTCGCTGGATGGTTTATACGTCCGCCCTTAACGACGTCGCTGGATGGTTAATGTTCCCGCTCTGAAGGTCGCCAGTGGTTCCCACAACCATGGCCACATCCCAACGAGGGTCACACGGATGCTCCTGGAGGTCGCTGGATGGTTTATACGTCCGCCTTGGAGGTCGCCAGTCCTTTCCAAAACCATGGCCACACCTCCACGAGGGTCGAACGGATGTTCCTGACGGTCGCTGAATGGTCTTTACGTCCGCCCTTAGGGTCGCCAGTGGTTCCAAAACCCATGGTCACAACCCGAATGAGGGTCGCAAAGATGTTGCTGGAGGTCGCTGGATGGTTTGTGTTTCTGCTCTGAGGGTTGTAAGTTCCCAAGCCAATTGTCGCCCAAATGAGGGTCGCGTAAAGATCTCTGGATATTTGTGTCCTGGGGATCGTCGGGCCAATCATTTCTGTGTTCAGTGTCGCACCTAATGGCGTTTGAGAATAACTGTCCTGGGCTATAAAACCTGGAGACCCCTTGTTAAAAATACGCACGAAGTCCTAACAAAACTATTGCTTTTTAGTTTGTTGAGGTCCCTTCGGATTGGAAGGCCATAACCCACGTATATTAAGCTATTTGTTTAACTTATGTGTAAATCAGGCACTTCAAGTTTAAATGTTGCACCTCTAACTTTTAGAAGTTCACTGAGCTATCACATCAGATAAAGAAGAACCACTAATAACATGATCCTTGTAAAACGCATGCTCATGGCGATGTCCACAATCATTATTATCAAAGTTACTGGAACAATGAACACTCCACACCATACCTAAGAGAGTATGCAACAGAAACTATCAATTAAGCGCTAGAATATCATTTCCGATCTGCTACCCAATTCAGTTGGGTGGACTGAGGCAACTACTAGCCAAGCCACGTACCCAAGGTGACACCACTGATCTTGTCAGTGTCTTAGTGTGAGGCTGGACAAACCCTTGAACAAGATGCAATGCTAGCAGGTAACCCATCCAACTATTCTCAGGCCTCGACGCTGCTTAAATTCACAAGGTGATACCTATATGTGTTCCTCGAAACAAGTTCACGAACTTCTAATGAACTATCGAATAGGGCCTCAGTAACCCACTGCTTGTCGTATAAGGCGACTAAAATGGGGATCTTTTGCTTTATTTCTTACTATTGATCCTGTGTTGTCCCTTTTCCTGATGTGCCTCTTGCACATCACATTGCGCTATGCCTGAAATATTGCCCCCTGCAATGTAAAATTCTATTTCACTCACTGACAGTAAAAACATGTCTTGAGAATTGCCAGTTGAGACTGTAAATACATGTGTACTTGGACTGTAGCCGTTGCCGATGTTGTACTGAAATTTGGGACAATTTATGAAATGCCTCTCTGAAACTCCAATCTTACTTCAATCTTGTTGAACCTCGGCAACTTCTAAATATGCCTATCAAAGAAGTCTGTCTTCAATGCTGAATGTAAACATTTTAATATTTTAACCCTTAAAAGCCCAAACATAGAAAAACAGAAATAAAAAATATGCCGTTTTGCAAAAAAAGTATGTTATGGGCTATTAAATGCTATAAAATCCATTTTCTTCATTTCAGGAAGGGGGGACCGAAATGGGGATGGTATCATATCTGATGCCACTGCGACCATGTACCGGTACATGTACCTAAAAATAACCAAAATCAAAGTTTTTAAAATAAAACTTCAAATTTATTTTTGCCACGTTACAGGGATGAATACCAAGTGTAAATTTGAACACTAACATACTTAACATAAAATTTCCAAAAGCAAAATTTCCACATAAAAAAGATTTAAACAAAAAAACAAAAAAACAAAAATTTCCAAAAGCACTGGAACGAGTTGTGTCCACATAGTTGTAACCCACAAATCAAGTTTATTAACACAACAGAAGCAATTCCTGCCTTCTTTAAGCCATAGATATGGGCATTGCACTTGATGCATTTGATGAAAGTAAATGCAGACCCTGCATCTTTGACGTGGAGACTCGAACACTGGGAAATGGTCAAACTTATCCTTCTGTACATCTTGATCAGATGCAATTTGTTACCAACAGTGATGAACATCTTCAACAAACTGTAAGGAGTTATTTCGCCTTGTGCAGATGCTGGAAGCTCTGGCAATTTGATTTTGTCTCGAAACTTCTTTTGCGTTTTGAGCTTTCTCTTGTCCTCTTACTTCCAGGGCACTCACACACTCTCGTCGTCTTACTTCCAGGACTCTCATCCTCTTTCTTCCAGGGCACTCACACACTCTCGTCCTCTTATACTTCCAGGGCACTCACACACTCTCGTCCTCAGCCGAAAACTATTGTGATGTTTGGTTTTTCAATGTATTAATTCCCATTTTTCACATTAATCAAATCTAGATAAATCGTAATTATAGTATAACTAACTTTTTCAGTCGTACATTATGTATGGTCAATCCTATTTTATGTGAGTTTCAAGTTGGTTTTGACATTTAAATAGCCCCACGTTGTTTTGATGACACCGGAAGACGAACGTTGTCACAATGCATGCAGTAACTATTTTAAAGATTGTTCTGTGGCCGCTCTCTTACGCCACACACTTTCTGACTCCTTGCATCACAGCCTTGTCATCTCCTCTTCTTTCACCACTCGTGGCTTCCTGCTTTGTTTGAGGCCAGCAAACTCTGTAAACTCCTCATTCTCTTCCTCCATTTCTCTTGCCTTGTCCAGGTGAGGCCTATAACTCGTCAGGTGGCGTTGCAGCTCATCCTTCTTTTCTCACCGAAACCGACAGAGGGTGCAGTAATAAGGCGCTTTATCCAAAGCTACATGTGTTTTATAGATGTGGCTGATGACTCTTTGTCTCTCCCCAACGTAGCTCTTGCACGAAAAGCAAGAAGTGCGGGAAACAGCAGACGACACGCCCACTTCCAAAGAGTTACTAGCGTAACTATAGTCTAAAGTCGTGTAACCTTGTTCAAACATCCCACTCATTCCCAGTCAATCATGTAAATAATAGCGAGTGTGACCTGATCGCCCTCTCACCTAAGTGGATTGAACAGTATCTGAAAATGAACCTGTCTCGCTTCAGTGGCTTGATCAGCCCTGACATCTCTAATGCAAACAATCCTATTTATATCATGTGACCCCGCTGCGCTGATTATCCAGCCAGCGGCTGAGAAATCGACCTCGCTGGGTCATGTCTGGGGTAACAAGACATGCACACTGACTACCCTAGCAACCAAGTAGACAGAAATTGTTAAGATCAAACTTTAACGACAATTAAATACTGAACCCATAAATACCAAGAATTATTAATAAACATTTTATAATATACACACTTTGTATAGTAGCTTGTAAGAAAGACTATACGTCTAAATATATTCAACCTCGTGGGGCTTCCGGGGAGTGACGTGGTGTCACGTAGATAGAATAGGGCCTCAGTAATTCAATGCTTGTCGTACAAGGCGACTTAAATGGGGATCTCTTGCTGTCACGTTCCTTTCTGTCGATCCCTTTTATGAACTGTTTTTTCACTCGATGTGCTCCTTGCACATCACGTTGTGTTATGGCTGAAATATTGACCTTGCTTTCGTAAGACATCATTTCAACTCATTCAACCCTATATATCCGCTAAACCCAGATAGAGATAGCCCAAATTCGTACAAAACTGCAAAAAAGTCAAACTTCATTTATGTGTCACCATATGCATGCTGCTGCTTCCAATGCCGGGAAAGATACAAAGTTGCACGACACACTTCTTGCAGGTGCACCCCACAGAAAATTTCACTGTATTTCCAGTGTCATACCACTGGTAAACTTTGCCACTTTGCCACTGTATTTCCAATGGATTACCATTGGCTTTCAGTGGAATACCACCAGAATACCACTGGCTTTCCAATGGAATACCACTGGAAAAGTGGCAATGTTTTCCACTGATATTTCAGTGGTATTCCACTGGCTTTCCAGTGGAAATGCAGTGGTATTCCACTGGAAACCTACCCAGGTAGCATCACGACGTCGGGCCGACGTCGGGCCAACGTCGTTAACTTCATCGGTCCAACGTCGGCCAACTACATCGGGCCGACGAAGTTTTGCTCATCGTTTACGCGTCGGCCCGATGTCGGTTAAACGACATAAAACCAACACAAGGCCGACGTTGGGCCGACTTTGGGCCGACCTATGTTTATCAACATTCGAATTGTAATGTTCCAATATGAGTGCAATAGCACATAAAAATAATCATGGTGCCCAAGGACCAACAATGACAAAACATCAGCAACATGTCGGCACTACGTCGGTCCACCATCGGTTTCTGATCGGCTCTACATCGGTCCCACATCGGTTTCTGATCGGCACTACGTCGGTCCCACATCGGTTTCTGATGCACCAGATTGGCAAGGGTTCCTTTCTTTCCCTTCAGTCATTATAATTATATGAAGGAGACCCTTCTAACCCCAAGAAAAGAAACTCACATGTCAATCAGGCAACAAGCTGACATTCATTATGCTATTATTGCCAAATATTACAACAAAATCTTCATTTGGCCTTGGATTTCTCTTTTGGGTGGTAGCTGATATTCCATGTTATATTTCTTTGTTTTTTACACTATACATTACAATAAAACTGTAGCCTGATTTCATGAGTTTCACAAACCCGAACAAATACAAACAAGATGAAAGTGGAATGTTAAATTTTATTTATACAATCACATACTAAAATATAGTTGTGAAGTGGCGAGAA
>JAUELE010246534.1:0-11080 GCA_031471655.1 Diodora aspera | reverse complement strand
ATGTCGCAAAGTCAACAACTGTCAAAAGAAACACGTGTAAATATTTACCGGTCAGAGCGACCGATGTCGTTATAATACGCGACGGACAAATAGCAATTTTAGTCGGACAGGGCCGTCACTTAAAACGCTTATTTCGACCCCTGCATGACTAACACAGCCACTCGACCTACTCACTCTTCATACAGCTTCTCCAACTGCTGGTTCATGGACAAGTCTTTGGTGTACAGATATGTAGCCATCTCTGCTGCCACGGCCGCCGCACTCACACCATCCTTGTCCAACACTTTCGTGCCACACATAAAACCTGCAACACAAACCATCAGCAATCCATAAATCTATGAGGGGCAGATTTCCAGCCATCACACAACATACAAGATACAAAACAGATCAACCCAAACCCTAAAATTAATGTTTGTTGGTTTTTTTTGGGTTTTTTTAAACGTGACTTTCAGTCAATTTTTTTCAACTATATCGTACCGGTGGTTACAGGGGGCTCCCCTCTCCAGGAAATACGACAGTGACCTGGGCGAGATTCGAACTCTGAACCTTTTGGTTGCGAGTACAGTGCGCTAACCACTGCGCCAACCCCCGCACCCTGCCATGACTTGTGAGATACAAAAGACTTATGACCCTTAGGTGGCATCGGAATCACATGATGCCAACTTATATTCAGTTCTCGTGTAATACTGAGTTAAATTGTAATGAAATCGACTTAAATAGCATTTACATAAAACTGCGGTAAATTGTAACACGTAAATTGTTATAAATATAAACAAATTAATGATTTTACGCTTGTTTGATCAGTCCAATGTTGTACATTTTGAAGAAGGCAGATCGACAAGTTGATGTCACAAGCTTGTACTTGCTCACTATACTGTTAAACAGAACTCCAAGCTTGCTCCCGTCATGGGGCTAATTGTACTCTGGTCAACCCATAGCGTTAACTCGTGTGTATTTCTTTTCTGTTGTCTAGACTTGATTACCAACAACTCAATCTTCTCCATATTTCCTTTGATTTGTGATTTTGGATGTTATGTAGTTTTCGGCAATCTTTCAGTCACATCATTACGGTGTCACCGAAGTCATGTCAGTGTGAGACTCAAATCTCCGGGCGTGACTCGAACCACGATTGCCAAGGCTAGCAGATAATTGGGCCGACACGCTAACCACTGCGCCATCCGGCGCCCCTTATTTCATTTCTGAACAATACTGAACCCAGGGATTACAGCTTTCTGTCCCCAATTGAAATTTTTTTGTCGTCGCCGATATAGCAGCCCTTCGAGAGGCAAAAAACGACGTAAAATAAGCTGACTTTTAAGGTATTGAACATTTTGAAAAACGTCACGTTTATTAAACTGTCAGGTTTGTGTTGTTGCAAAGGGTTGTCCATCATCCTCAAAGTCTGAAAAACGGTTGTTGTTGATCTGAGTGACTCAAATGAATAATCCAAATTTCTGACGGATTAGCGAGTTTCTCTACTTTCGGTGTGACTTTTCTGGTTTGTTGGATTCCACTGTGTTCTCCTTAGCTGTTTTATCATGTTTTAAAGCGTTTGGTCAATTTGGTGAATGTTCTTTATGGCCTTCCCTCCCACAACTGCAGATAACACTTTCCGTTAAATAGTTTGCTGGTTTTAAATAGCAAGACATTTACTTTAGATGCAAAAAAACATGTACCATTGCCAGTGTTATGTAAGTATTTGAGGTTTGGGTAACTCCTCTAATACTAGATGTGCACTTGATGAGAAATCTGACACGTCCGGAGGAACATTCGCTGAACTACGCATGCTGACTCCTACATCTGACAGATTGCACAACTCTGATTCTGTTGAAGACGCTGTGCTTGACGGCTGATTTGTCTTGAAGACTGTTGATGGCAGAAAATGAATTGTATCACCAGCTGAAGGGTTGAAAGGGTAAATTTCACACATCATACATGGTGTGCGAATGTTACTTGTAAGGCTGATGATGTAGGTTGTACATGCAAGTTCACATACTGAGTGTTTTGGAAATATAAAGAAGGGGCCGGGGGTATAGAATACCCATAACAGCACCATTACTGTTCATGAAGTTCTACTAGTTACTGCTACTGTTGTGTTCTGGTCAGATATTCTGTGATAATTGTACTGCTGCAGAAGTTCTGTTCACATTTTTACTTTGGCAGAGGAAATACCAGAGGATGAATTAATAGTAACCCTTAACCCTCTAAGTTTACATGTCTTTATGTCTGGTCCTTTCCACCTCTCAAATATTGTGGATACATATTTGGTAACGGATATCTTTACGCGATCCCACAATGCATTGCCTGCCTAAGATAGTAAAGATGCTTATACGGCCTCTGCTCAACACCTGCAGTCGAAATCAAAATGTTTATATTTTGATAAAATCACCTTCAGTTACAACCTACTGTTGGCACCTTAAAATCCGACAAGTCTGAGAAAGCAGAAAATACTGAAGTCGTGTGTTGTGTTATAAGAACCAACTGCTTGTGTTTCGTCATTACCAGAGCTGATGTGCAAGTCAGGTGTACTTCACAGAAAATGTAAATGTGAATTAAAAGAACTCAGATGTTTCCACAGAAGCTCCAGATGTCCAGTTGGAGTATTGTGTATTAATATAGAAATATGCTGAAGCGTGAGGGTGTACAACTGGTACATGCAGGTTATGTTACAAGACGGTGGAGTGGATGTTGGTCGCCTTGATGAGTATGTGCAATTTATCAATACGTTTTAAAGCTAAACATTTAAATATTAAATGTTATAGAATAGCTTTGTTATATAGCTTCGGCATTACAATTTCTTGAACATTTCTTGAATAATGAGGATATATTTTAATCAACTTTCTCAAGTACTGAAAAATGGCTTTTGCTTTACGTTTGTAAACCAGTTAACTACATCCTCACAAAAGTGACATCAGTTTTGGTAAATAACAAATACGCAGTATATCTCTTGTTGGTGTCATGTGCATGTACGTTATTTTTGCTTTGAAAATTCCTCTAGAACGTTTTCCATCACGAAATCGGAAGGTAAAATTATTAATTCCATCCCCTGTAATAATAATAATAATAACTTATTATCAAAGTATGGAATCGCCCCCCCCCCCGCCACCCTTTGGTTGTTGCCGCAGTGCAGGGCCAATACCCATTTTCAGCTGGGCTGACTGGGACAAGTAGAGTTAGGTACTTTGTCCAAGGGTACCACACAGCGCTCCGCTGGCCGGGATCGAACCAGCGACCTTACCATCGTCGTATCACGAGTCCGATATCTGTTGCTACGGGCTACCGTGCCTCTCCAATCGAAATTCAATCACATTTTCAATGTTTTTCTGAAAACGTATATGTAATAGACTGTCTCTCTGGTTTACCACTTACCGTACTACAATTCGAGTCCATGTCCTTTTTCTGATCCTCAAATCTCTCAAAACTTACTTATTTCCTGCTGCTATTACAGTTCATGGTATTTTATTGTGAGCTTCGGGCATGCAGTGGTGCGGAGTTAAGAGCGATACAAATGATCGATTACATTACATTACAATTTAACTGAGAAAAATACATCTGATATATACATCTGATAATACATTTAAAGCTTCCACATCCTGAACTTTGTTCCTTTGTATTCACATAGTTTGAATCTTCTACAGAGTGTGTTAACCTTTTAGCAATAACCTTTCAGGCGATGAGTGTCATTATTTATTAGATGCTCTACTATTACTAACTTACGACAAAATGTATACACACGAAAGATACCACACATTGCCTAATTTGACGGAAATGAAACAGTTAATGTCCTGCTGCACCGACGTGCTCGGACTCTTGTCAAATTGTAGAGACGCTTATGTTGGTACATGCAAGTCGGTAGTTTGATTTGGTCATTTTCTAAAGTCTAAGACTCTTAAAAGAACATCAAGAGGGTTTGTATTCTTGAGAAACTATTTGCAGAACGAGCAACTACTCTTATCCGAGGGACTGGGATAGTACTGCAGTTAACTACTTTATTGATTGACAGATTGTTTCTGTATTCGACCCAAAATACTTCGTCAAATTGATCATAATTATCATGATTGCCTGTTTGCCTGTTATACATGTAATCTCCGCCCATATTTTCAGTAATTGGCGTACAACTTCCTTTCAGGCTTTTTGAGAGACATGTCCTAACTAAAAATGATTATTCACTCAGTGTACAGTTATAGTTGAAATCAGTTATAATTTTATTCTTCATCAGTCTCCTTTTGTTATAATTATCAACAGGTGAATTTATCCTTCGTTGACATGGTTACGTTGCACTGTTGATGGAGTATTACCCACTGCGTTCTCATTCACTCGGATATTGATATGTTGCAGAGAGTTCAAAATCCATCACGCTATACTTGCTGTCGGAGATCTTCACCAATATACCCATTATGCACAGGAATATCGTGGACATTTCAGATGTTACCGGTTTTCCAGAAATAGAACACAAATGGTGCAAACTGAGTCTCCAGTTTGTCCCAAGTTTTGCACGCCTTACAATGTTTGACAAGACATCGTTTGCTGACTACTCCACTATCTTGGGAAATACGTCAAAGCAAGATGAAACAATCTCTGAATCGGGTTTGCCACTGTGGTATCATTCACTCGCATAATATTCACTCGCCACGGCAAAATGAGTCGGATTGCGCATGAGTTAATTTAATGTAACCAGGGGTTAACCAAAGTTAATTAGCTTGAAAAATTCGCCTTTTTTGGCACTAATCATACAATTGCTACATTTATGTCTATTTTTCTTTCAATTAAACGCCATTGTCAAACATACAAAGGAAAAGGGTTTTAATTAGCACTTCCCATCCGGAGCAGCTGAAACAAAGGGCTAATTAGCCGCAAGACAATGCTGCGGTGACCTAATTTCATTGTTAAAACACACACTGACACTTCGATGAGGCTTCAGTTGAGAAACAAGCTCTCGATAGTAGGAAAGACCATTACGTATACATTCTAAATTTAGCTTAATAGTTAATGTATTCATCCGAAGAAGCCAATAAAAGCCTTGGATACCGACTGAAGGACATGCAAAAAAACACTTAATTATAACTCCATTGAATCGCAGTACGAGGCCTCTGATTTGTCAATTTTCCCAAGGGGCAGCTAACTCTATTTGACTTAAAAGTTAAGCCACAAAGCGATAACGTGGCATTTGTTGTCGGTTCATTGTGAAGTAAAGTTGAATGGAAATGGCTCTCAACAAATTCCAACAGGTTGCCCGTGCTTTGAATGAGCTTGGAGACTACAACATGCGGAATTCTGCCGATCCTGCTGTTGTATTAAGCACGCTAACGGAGTACTTTCTTCAAGCTGATTCGGAACCGGAAAGTGCTTCAGACAGTGAAAGTGGGGAAGAGTTTGATGATAACGATACTTGTGATGAAGAACAAACAGACGAAGGGACACCACTACAAAATAATGAGGACGAACTGTTGAAGCTTGTGACTTTAGCACAAGGCACTGATACAGAAATCAGAGAAAACAACAATCTCACAGCACCTGTGACGTATGGCTTCACGAGAAACAGTATTGAAAATAGCGAAGATGACACACATGATTTTCCTATTTTGACGGATGAGAGAAGTTTTGTGTTACGTGAAGTTTCTAAAATAGCTGTTTCACTTGACACAGAACAAGAACTAGAAAATATCCGCAAATTCAATTGTAAATGCAAACAATTTGAAGAGGGACTGTGTTTAAAGATATTTGAGGCAGAATGGATACAGAAAACCAGGCTCAACATGCAGGAGATGACCAAGGCTGAAAAGGATTTAGTCATAATGGCGAAGCTGAGCTGTACCATCAATTTATCTGAGGAAATAATTTCCAATAAGCATGGGACCACCAAGAAAAAAGGAACGCAGCAACACACATGGTACCTTGTTGAAGGAAAATCCCTCTGCCGAGAAGCTTTCAAGTTTCTTCATCTGTAAGTTTAACAACTCTATCTTATTAATAATGTATTATTCTTATAACCGTAGCGTTATGGTTGAAATATTATTGCTACGTTAAATCACATTCACTTACTCACTATTATTCTTATATTTTCAAATTATCAGGCAAAGTGTTCATCTTGTTAAAATTTGAATGTTTTAATAATTATTACAATTAATAAGTTAGATAATTCTAGTTGTTATGCACATTCAAGGGACTCACTAAAGAAACAGTAAACAAGTACTTTACTGTTTAGTCAAAGTAAATATTAATCTGAAATGGAAATGTTTAGAGAAATCTAATTATAATTTGATTTGATTTTTTTCTTGTATTTTGCCAGGATCAGCACAAACACGCTTTCTGCCTGTCTTTCATGGTATAAAGAACATGGCCTCTGTCCACGACACAAGAAAAGTGGTGGGAAAAAAACACTCGTCATGCCTTAACATTTGAAGACATGGAGAGGATTGTTGCTTTCCTGACCAGCTTTGCTGAAAAGCATGCCCTTGTACTTCACGAGAGGGTTCTCGGCGTTACCAGTAAATGGTTCATTCGGCCTGTTTTCTGCAGGCCGAATGGGCTCACTACCTACCTTTGTTTTTATCCTGTTCCTTACGATTTTGCATCGATCTTGAACCCTTCTCTTTCAAGAATTTAACATCGACAATTGGTCATTGTATTGTTGTTCATTTACTGTGTATATGATTGTATATTTATATGTAACCCAAGAGTGAGACATTAATAAATCTTTCCTCTGTCTATTTCTGTCTAAATGGTTGATCGTAACTATAAAGCGACAATAAACAAATGAATTAAAATGTTTTAGTTAGTTTTTATTATGTTTCACATTAATAACTGAATGAATAATAACACAGTTTATTAATAAATTACGAACACGTAATTAACAAATTACACAAAGACACAGTGTTATGGCAGTTATATGGCAGTTAGTGTGTGTTGAATCAGTAATCGGTTACACCCTATAAATAGATCCACATAATTTCAAAAATCGGGACGACGTCAATCTCTGGTTTCTGTGGTCGTTCCATGCCTCTTCCAATCTTTGCGAAATTTTCAGTGTTTTGTCTCGGCTCTGTCGTTGTAAATCTCCGCCTTGTGTTCGTACCATTTCTGCTTCGCGTAGAAGGACTGGAACAAGTTTATAAAAACTTAATCCTGTGCCGCGGCAGTTTAGTCTTCGATGCAAAGCTGAAAAATATTATATTATATTGTATTATTAACCATTTTTATAATATAAACTTATATAACGTGCTCACCTTCAACATCGTTTTTAGTTCTTACGGTATGGCCATAAACACTTAATGATTGAATGGTAAAGATAGGGTGCCGCATCCACTGTCTGTCCAGATAGTTAACCAGTTCTTTCAACTTGTCGTTCGTCGCTTTCTCGGTCTTTGATTCAAATGTGTCTCTGATGTGGTCTGCAGGGAGAAATGGGAGAGCAAGCAGTTGACCGAGATAGGTGCGTACCGGTCCCTGTTTCATATACGACGTTGTCAGTCCTATATGCTGAAACTGTCTGAATACAGTCTGTGACCAATGGAAAACGCATCCCTTGACGGATTTTCCGGAAATATCTCATGATTGCCTGCCACGCAGCTGAACATATACAAATAAAGAAATCTGAATTAAATAGTAAAATATAAATACCTGTCTAGTAATATCTGATCGAAACAATTTGGCAATTAAATGAAATATGTCAATATGTTTTTACGTACCTGTCTGGAAGTCTAGCACGAAACTCTTCATCTGTCGCCCATCCAATTTTGAAATAACGGCTCTCCGAACTGCCACATAATCGGACTTTCTCAGCCTCGACATTAACGCAAAGACGAGCGGGAATTGTTTCCTCCAACCGTCTTGTTGTACGAATACGTTGATTGACATTAACTGTCCATTTTGATGAAAGGGCTGGCCAAGAATCTGCAAGATATACAATCAATTACTTGACACCAAAAATAACCGTTGTGTTGAAACAAGATTACGTAGTTACTTAACAGACCAATCAATTATTTAAGGAATAATATGAAGTAATTTTTTTATAATTAATATAAACATATATACAATTACCGTGGATGTTCAGTCAATGAATCGACGAGTCTGCTGTAGTAGATTCAGTTAAACTGGAGTCGAGAAGACTATAAGTCTGCATGACTGCATATTGATATCGGCTATCAAAAATTCGTCTAAGTGCAAGAAATCTGTATTAAGTTCACAATTCAATTCCTTTGGTGGCTCTGGTCTGTTCTTGGCGCGGTATATATTGACACCTCGCTTTACAGTAGCATTCTTATGTTTCAAAAATGCTATGACCTCTTTCACGGTTGCAAGTATCGTCTCTTCCACAATCTCAGTTGCTGGTTTGAACATCTGATCCTGGGCCGTTGATTTTGCTTTTGCGTACACTTGCGTTTTTATCTTCAGCGCAGGATCACCGGCATGATTGTGATTGTGGTGGTTTCAGATGAATCTATCGCCGTCTGGGGCTATTGTTGAAAGACAAGGATTATTCTTAGCACGGACACTACAACGTCATTGGGTTCGTGACTGTTTCTTTGCCTGAAATGATAAGAATATAAGACTAAAACAGGATAAGACTTACTAATATACTTTCCTATATACCAACATTATTAGCAGTCGTTTATTTTGTATTATATGTATTTATTTATATTTATAGTGAGATAACTTACCTTAACTCCAAAACAGCCTATAAAAACAGCGTTCGCGCGTGCTGCGCCCCCTTCTACACCCTCGACAAATGGTATGTACACCCAACGAAGCACGTGCGCTCTAATATCACTTCCATAACACAAATGCAGAAGGATTTTGGCCGAGGAACTGGATTTAGAAACGAGCATTGTTGTGTAAAACGTGCAATCTTAGGGTGCAACTGATGAAAAGAACGCATTTTCGTACTTACCCCGAACACTAGACTCACTGCTACATATTCGCAGCCTTATACTTAGCTAACGGCGGCTACCTTTAGTGAGAAGCAAGGGAAGCAATTTCCTCAAAGATGACAGTTCAAAAGAAGGTATTAATTTATAAGACGCTAAACGGTACCTTCACTTTCCACATCTTCCATCGATTGGATTTCATTCCAGAAAGTAAGAATGTCGGGTTTAGTGCCTTTGGCACATTCGGCCCATCTAGTTCCTAGTGCTGGATCAGCCTCATTGAAAGAAAACAATACACATTTCGAATTAAATAATGGTGTTCATGGATGCTACGTGTATTGTTTGTTTTCCCATTCGATAATTAATTGACGAGCTGAATACTGAGTTAACGAACAATTCTGAACTTACGCCAATGGCATCCAGCTTGTCGAGAACCATTCATACCAGCTCCTCCGTCACCGTCCTTGTCTCGGGCTTCTCATATGTAGCCCGGGCTTCTGGCGTGACAAAACGGGCTTCAGTCGTAGCCGGAGCGATTGGGGGCCTTTGGTTGCATTTGTTCTGTAAACGGCGAGATAAATATTGAAGATAACAAACACATATAGTCATGATGAGGCTGTATGTTTTGAAAATGAGTGATGACGCGGAGATAACAAAAACTTTGGGAATCCAATCCAGGCACACAATGTAAAGCAATCGATGTAATGTGGAATTCCTTTCAGCAATTGTGGCAAACATATTATATTAAACAATTCTATTTCTTTTATAACGTTTCAGTTTTACTCGATATTTGAATTTTGAATGTTTTTCTTCCAAAACTGCTTGGGTCGTTGCATATGCCCCCCCCCCCCCCATTTGATCGAGCCTTCATGGGCCCTGCACCCCTGATATTATATAAGTAGATAGAGTAAGGTTACACAATGTTTCAATAAACACCAACAGATTTACAAACCTGAGCAGTTCCCGGTTAGCCTGGCAGTGAGAGACACATCGCTGCAGGTCCGGATCCAGCGGCTGTCCATCCAAGCCGGTATGGAGCGTGGACCAAATGGCGTGGACAGGTGTCCACTCGATCTGATCCAGGCTCTAAAAGCAAGGATGTCATCCTGCAGCGATGTCTCCAACGTAGTTGTAAAACTGGCGTCAGCGTCCAACTGAAGGGCTCTTTGTAGGTTTGTTCTAATTTAAAATATGAAGTATTAAGTTGGGCATATAGTGAAAACGTATTTAGTTAAGATTACATGTAATCATTCTGGCTAAGTAAAGTTCCTTGATTACATGGAACCCACATCCATTCTTGATAATAGAGATGTACAAATTTGGGATAAAATGTAGGAAATGATGAGTTTACTTGCAAGTCCGTACTTTTTATTGACTTTATAGACTGAAATGAAAACAAAGTAATTTGAATCAATTTTCCAGTGTGGAACACTATTCTCACATGCAACTTCTCGGTCAGTATGAAACTGTCTATAAAGGAAACATTAAACACCCAAGAAGGTTTTAAACCAGTTTACAGTCAATATCGCGTGTATAATCCATGAGCATTAATCACTTGATTAACCCTCCACGACATGCTACGTATCAGTCTCTGTATGGCCTGCTGAGGAACCTGTTGCCACTCCCAGTGCAATGCTGCATCCAACTCTGCCACAGTTTGTACAGCGGGTCTCTGCGACGTATTCGACGTCCGACAATGTCCCACAGGTGTTCTATGGGGTTCAAGTCGGGGCTGCAAGCGGGCCATGACAGTATGGTTACGGCTTCACTCCGTATGATCTCCGTTACCACTCTCGATCGGAAGGGCCTGGCATTGTCATCCATGTAAACGGGTCCAGTGTGAAGCGGGTGACTGTCGCAATGTAGACTTATCACAGGCTGAAGGATGTTATCCCGGTATTTCTCACCAGTAAGTGTATCCGGAAACGTCACAAGATCCAGTTAACGCGCGTAGGACACACAACCCCATATCATCACATAGCCACCACAACCCTGATAGGTCGGTTGGACATGCCTAGGTGCAAAATGGCTATTACGTTGACGCCAAACACGAATTCTGCCGTCCTGAACATGCAGTAACATCCTCCACTCGTCAGACCAATGGATCAGGCGCCATGATTCCAAGTTCCAACGAGCCCTCGCTCTGCACCACACCTGGGGGGGGGGGGCTATTCTCGAAGCGATCCTAACGCTAGGATGTCCTAACTTGACCC
>JAUELE010246533.1:0-19634 GCA_031471655.1 Diodora aspera | reverse complement strand
TCCATGAGAAGTCTTTCAATGTCAGGTTTACATTCGCCGAAGATTCTTTGTTACAATAAGAGCGAATTGAACGTATTCTAGGTTTATGATCGATTATCCAGACGCAACCTTGATTATGTCCCTTTAAGAGAGCCTTGTTTTAACCTGATAGGGCCAAATGTCTCCATGACAGCAGCGACATGTGATGAACACTGTAATACGATGACAAAAAGAAATATTTATTTGTAGCATTTCTGTTGGATTTCAGAATATTAATAACGGTATATAAGTTTCAATGCATAAAATCATGTATTTTTTTACATACATTAGAGAAAGAATTACTTATCATATTGATGCTGATAAGAGTAGCCATTTATCTATGGTGTACACTATTATCAACATAGTGGTACAACAAAATAATACAGTTTAATATGTTGTCATTAATTAGTACAGGAAACAAATAGCCAATTGAATCTTCCACATCATATGTACATAGACAGTTAAAACCTATTTTCATTTGAGTAACAATTCAAATGCTACATGTGTAGACATTAACAGTTTCTCGTCTTATTTTGGGACACAGATCTTGTGTGGTACAACTCCTGGCCGCAGTTCAATCCGTGCTTCCAGTCTACGGTACTGACATGGATACCCAGTGGATGGCTATGGCTTGCCGCACCGTTGTATATCTACTACCTCACCACTGTGTCTCCCATAAACCTCACGTCATTCAGGACATTCTACCTGAAACTGGTATGTCATCTGTCGCTCTTTCAAGCACTACTTATGTCAGACATGGTATTGCAGGAGGCATGCCCACGTCACAAGCGGGGAAGTGAATAATCTGCAGCGTGAAGTCTTGGGCTACGGCTGGTACTGACGAACCAATGAATGATCATCTCTTCTTATAGCAAGACTGATGACAACTTCGAAAAGGGAATCTTCAGTTTCATGTTCTGTCAATTGAACTCACTTCCCCCAAGGTGTCATATGACCAGTTAATATGCACTGAATATGCCAAACAGGTTCCTTTAATACCAGGTATAATGTTATATTATTGACATAACATGTCAAGGTACAGTCGCTGCACGCTACCTTCCGGTTATAACGTCCGTCCTTGTAAGTACGATGCCTGCGTTTTAGTTTGTATACAGTAGCTTGTCGGATGCAGCAGTTCAATTACTGTACAACGTTCTCATAAGAGCAGATGATCAAACGCATGCCAATTCGCCTCAGTTGTCACTCCATCCAGGACCACACATGTCTACGTCGAAACGTTGCCTTTAAAGAAACCACATAAGTACAATCTAATATGTACTGTAATCCTTGAATAAACGCATGGAGCGTTAATATTTCATCTCCTGTATCAATTTTACCTCATCAGTTTGCCAAGAACCCCCCACCCCCGGCAGATAAACAAACAAAACAGCACAAACAAAAACCTCCAACCACCGTAAAAACATCCCTGGCGATTATGCAAGGATTTAAGGCAGTTGTGAGTTGAAGATGCCACCGAAACCATTCTTTCACACCTGAACGTTCTTGCTTTACTCTTTGTTTGGCATTCTGGTCTTTCTGTTAAGAGGCTACACCAGAATAATAGACTGATATCGCTTCATTCAACCTTTTACAGGGTGTGTCAAGCTGCCTGGCGCTATTGTCATGTGTTCAGATAGTGGACGAAGCGACAATGGTTGGGGCCAACATGTTCAGAGCAAGATACGTTGCAGCCATAGTTAGAACACTAACATTTGTACGTATGTTCTCTCTCAATATAATTTGTGTTTTAAAACTTCAAATTGTTTATCATCAGATACATGTATATAAAGCAATGATCATAACCAGTGAAAATCTAAAATAGTATCTGTTTAGCTTAATTGGATTTTTAGCAACGTGTTTTACATTCTAAGCCTTTGTAATTTCATGCTCGCTAATACATTTAGAACACTGACTTAGCCACATCACCATTTTGACCTAAGCTTAGACACATTCAATTTTATTAGGTGTCGTTTTGAATATATGTAGGTAGTACGTTAGCAATAAAGATTAACACCATCTTCAACGTAATGATTCAGGCCTGATTGAAATGGTTCTGCATTTGTTTTAGATTCTGGCGATCGTGCTCGTGTGTCTGGCGAGGAGAAAGGGTCTGGTCACTTCCGGTGTCTTGTTCATATTTTGGCTTCTTCTTACCATAGTAGACATCGTGCCCTTCTACACTTTCATTAAGCAGCAGGTTACTTCTTGAGTCAAGCGCACACTGGTAATTTGTAATTGTTTGTGGCTCTAATTTAAAATTGCTGCAATCATGAAATCTGTCGCCGAGTGTGTGCCAACAGTCAACAACCCTACAACCCGATCGCTCCGATGCTATCAGTTGCTTACGCGACTTCTCTTCGTTCCACATGCTTATCTTGGTATCAGTTAATTTGTGTAGCCATTTCACGTAGGAGCGCGTGTTGATTGACGAAACTGAAAACTCTAAGCCGATTGCAAATCACTGCACATCGCATACTACACGACCCCTGAGAGATCCTACAATTAGAGTTGTTCACAAGTTAAATATGCATGCTTTCTGTCGCCAGCGACTGAAAATCTCAGTCGCGTACATCCTTAGACGGGAGAATTTCCACTGCAATCGACATGGATTTTAGATTGCAGCGACAAGCAATTCAACATTACCAGTGTGTGCTAGACTTTACATGCAAGTTAGAACGTTTCAATTAACTTAACATTAATTAATATGTGTCGTAATAGTGTTCATGTTGGATGGTCATTACAAGTCACTGCATGTACTGGGGTCAAAGGATATTGATGGCTAGGGAATTTTCTTTCTATTTCAGGAGCAAGATCATCATCTTTTGAGATTTGTCATATTTTACATAGAATATGGATTTGTTCTCATTGGACTTGTTCTGAGTTGTATTGCAGAGCAACTTCCGGATCCGCCACCTAATACGGTAAATGAAATAAAACAACACCCTTATTTCTGCATTATTATTTTAATTCTATGTAAAACAAAGTTGATCATTTAATGTGCCCGTAGACTCGGTTACGTTGTAATTCTGGTTTGACGTTTTGTTTTCAATAATTGCATCCGTGCCACATTTCGTTCAGCTTGGAATTCTGACATACAGGTAGAAGTGACATGCGGTTAAAAGTCAGCTTAATTTACGTCGCTTTTTGCCTCCCGAAGGGTGGCTATATCGGCGACGAATAGAAGTGACATATGCATCAGTTAAATCTCGAGGATGAATTGTTATTGGCATATCGTATTTCCCCTATATGCATTAGTCTCCCCAAATAATTTTTTTATTTCCTTTGCAGCGTCCCTGTTTGGAACTGTCAGCCTCCTTTCTTTCACGGCTGACATTTTGGTGGACACGCGGGTAAATTGGTTTATATGTTTGATTTGTTAAATGATATATTTATGATTTTTTCCAACAAATTTGTCTTTTTATGATTAGACAGAGTTTATAATTTGGAGACGTATCGTGTGAATAGCTATCTTTCACGAAGTACAGATATAATTACTTCCTGTATACTTTGCAGAGTTTTATCTACGGGTTACCGAAAGTCTCTAACTGAAAACGATGTGCGTGACCTTAATCCAAGGGAGGCTACAATGACAGCATCAAATACTCCCCTGTTTATGCACTATTGGAAGAAACCCCTCAGAGAGCCGAGGGCAGGGTAGGTTCAGAGATAACTGGTTTGTACTTGAGCTTTGAAGACTGATGTTTAAGACATTAGTGAAAGAAAAACAGTTATCCGGTCCCAGCGACGGGTCCAGGATTTTGTAAAGGGAGGGGGAGGGTGCCCAGTTGCATCGGGTGGAAAATAGATACCATTTTGAGCATCCTGCCGCATATTTTGTCCTTCCAATGCACTCGTCATTGAGGTGGGGGGGGGGGGCTCACCATGACTGAATCCATAGTATACATGTCTGCACACTTCTTATATCATTTTATACTTCTGTTGTGAACCGCGCTTGCTTGAGATATGGAGATAAACTTTTACGTCGAATAGGCCAAAATCGTTCGGCTCAAATACAACTGAAACTGGGATTTTAAAACAAGATACCAATTTTTATTAGATTTCCGGTTTCCATGCAGTACAACACGACTATCCCAGTGGTGCGGTTACAGTTGTTCAATTGCTGACCTTGGAACATTTTGAATCGTTGAATATTTCGGGAGTGACCATATAATTTTTATAGGGAGGGGAGAGGGTTTCTGGAAGATGTTAAACATACAACGTTTGTCGGCAATTTAAAAAAAAGAGATTGTCTCACAACATGACATAAATAGTTTGCAAGAGACAAACCTTCCACCCCCCCCCCCTCTAAAAATCAAATGACCGCTCCCTTATTTGAGTTTATTGTCATTATAAACGTAAGGCGTTGGATCGACATTGACGGCCTCATCCGTTGTCATGAAGTAGTTACTAACAGCTAAACGAAAGCTGATTTTAAATGTTGTTCTTGGGCAGCTCAACTGGCCGTAAACTACATGTATGTTAAAAGTGGTCCACCTGTAATGTAACCTTGTTGGTGAGAAGATTAGAGCGATGATAGTTGAAAACTGGCATCACTTTAAAACATACTTCACTCAAGCATTCTTCAAGTAACGGCATGATGCACATTCTGTTGTGTTTAGAACTAAAGGAACACGAAGCGAACCGTGTGACGAGCGGACACCACTCATATCAAAGGACACGACGCAATCGGAATCCACAACTACAAAGCGAAAGGGAGGAAAATCACTGATGTTTACACTTTGGAAGACATACTGGACAACGATTCTGCCCGCGAGCCTGTGGAAGACATTTTACGACATTATCAATTTACTGACACCATTGCTTCTTGGGTGAGCTTCATGCGTTTTATGGATATTCCATCTAACTACTGCGAAAATCATAGCTTCAAAAGTACTAAGTTATACTTATTTCAATCGGCGTCCCTTCAGTCGTTGAGCTGAGTATACTAGGATCCTTAAATGCTGTCGTCCGACAGAAATGCACACAGGTACATACGGGTACTGCCTTGATCACATGTGTAAATGTACTGTCTTGTGACGTTATGTGCAATGACTAAATGTGTCTATGTACACGACATGTCTGTTCTGTTTCAGTGAATTAATCAGCTTCACTGAAGACAAGACAGCGCCAGAATGGAAGGGCTTTACGCTCGCTGCCGCCATGTTCTGTTCTGTAATAGTTCAGTCCATGGCCTTCCAAGCAACCTGGCATCAATTCACGACTCTAGCCCTCCGAGCCAAAGCGGTTCTCGTAGCAGCTATTTACAGAAAGGTCAGCACATTCTATACATGTGCTTATGTCTTGTACATTTGTTTAACTCTAAAGTTAAATACGTGGTCAAATGCAATATGTTCTTTGCACAGGACAACATTGGGAACTATAAATATATACGGAACCTGTTAAACATATATACCACGATTGATGCACGAAATATGCAACGTGTTTATCACTTGTGCACGCTGTTCAATATTCATATTTCTTAAGACACTCAAGGTGAAGATCTAAATATAAGTGCATTGCAAACTGTCCTAGCAATCTTGTCGTGTACAATGTTGTAAACACTTAAGTATTACATTTAATTATAATTATAACAGTTACATTTAAACCTTTTATAGTCGATAACTAAATCACAATGATTGCCAGCAAAATGTGTCTATATCTGGAATGGTTTTGTTTATTTTATCAGTCATTAAAGTTAAGCAACAATGCCCGGCGTGAAGCAACTGTAGGAGAGATTGTCAATCTGATGAGTGTGGACTCGGACAACGTAAAACGATGGATCATGGTGTTGTGGGGATTGTGGTCCATTCCTTTACAGACGGTTCTGTGTTTGTTACTCCTCTACAACACGGTGGGCCTTTCCATGCTTGCCGGCCTTGCCATCCTTGTTGTCGTCGTCCCGCTTAACTACATTATTTTCACCACGTGGCAAAGAATACAGAGGGCAATGATGAAACTCAAAGATGAAAGAATGAAAATGGCTAGCGCTGTTTTGAACGGAATCAAGGTTAGATGTTTTACCAATGTACGCATTTTACAGAGACGAGACAGCTTTGCTATGAATACATTTCCTGGGCATGTTATATTCTCAAAATGTGTTAATTCTACTGAGTAAGTTCTCAACCGGAACATCCAACTAAATACCTACGAAAACTATATGATCTTTGTTTATGAAATATTATCAGTTAAAATACTTAATTTGCCGTCAACGGTGCTTGATCAGCACATTAAAGGTCATTTTGCAACTTTTGGCAAACATTTGACAATAATATCAGTTCAAATATTTATGTTCATAAATAAATAAGGGTATATGAGTGCCTTTGTTGTCATTGAGACCGCCAGGTTTATAACAGGGGCATTCACTCTGGCAAACTTCCAATTTGAAAGAAGTCCACAATTGATTAATTATTAATTAATAGTCTATTTATATAGCGCATATATCCATGCACACTGCATGCTCATAGCGCTCTGTTTTTCCCCGTTCATAGGACTTCCGTATACACACACAGCAGTATACACCTGTTGCTGCCAGAATTACCTAATGACAAAAGGCGCAACGAGGTAATTCTCACAGACACTATCTCGTCCTCACGGGTACCCACTTAACAGCTGGATGGACTGTGGTGTATGCGTGTGTTAATGTTTCCACTATCTGGTCATTTACCAACGGATGAGTGGGTTCTTTTACGTACAACACAATGAATGGATAACAACTTCTTTAATTTTCTTCCACAAGATGTTATCCATAAATTGTGCTATTTCCCTTACATTATCACCTCTTCGCATTTATGTAGAATCTAAACAACGATCAACTGTATCTGAGGGCTAATAATGGTGATGATGAATTTCTTCTTGTACACAGGACAGAACATCAGCAGTATAATGCAGGCACGTCCGGTGCGGGTGTTTGGGTCTGATGTTTGTTCAGAATTGTTATCTGCTCTTACAACGACTGAAGTCAGTCTACCCGGTGATGTTATCTGCTCGGTGCAAAATGATAAGATGGATGGCGAATGCAAGGTAGAATTAATAAATTTCCTAAAATATTATGGAATAATTCTATTATTGCAAATTCACATTCCTAGCTGGAGACCAACAGACTTGACATTAAACCACATTTTCAAGGTACAGTAAGTCAAGACTTACACAAATTATTTAATAAAATATAACATACTACATTGATAACATGTCATTGATACCAATCCTAACTTACCTTAGCTGACGTCATTGTTATAAAAACCTGCATCTCCAAAACAAAACAAAAAGAGAAAACAAAAGAAAAGGAACTGGAGACCTATAACACTATTGAGTGCATTATACATGTATATGGTAATAACAAATAGAACTAAGAAAAATCTTCATCAATTATCTCAATAATATCAATATTTTAATACACATGAAGTATTTATTTACATCTTGAAAACTGAATGTTATTGAATTGCAAAATCAGAAAAACAAGGAAGATTTATGTAATATTTTAATAAACATGTTCATATATATTTACGTCTTAAAGACTGGATATTATTGAATTGCATAACCAAAACAACAAAGAAGATTTATTATACTGGCTTTAAAACTTTAAAAGTAGCCTTTGTATGGATTACTTTATCTTTCAGACTGATGGTGGAAACATGTTGATCTGTCCGGACCTGCGCACTCAGTAC
Source organism: Diodora aspera (assembly GCA_031471655.1). Taxonomy (NCBI): domain Eukaryota; kingdom Metazoa; phylum Mollusca; class Gastropoda; order Lepetellida; family Fissurellidae; genus Diodora; species Diodora aspera. The sequence goes on along the minus strand of JAUELE010246533.1, from coordinate 11,952 downwards.
TTCCTGTTTGGAGTCGTGACCGAGTTCACATGTTCCAATTATGCATTTACTCTGTATACGGATATAACATCAGAAAGTGCATGGATAAAAGAACACATAGTTATACCCACGTGAGGTCATCCAGTACAGGAAAGAAAGTGTCTACAAGGGTGTATCGACTTTTTCACCTTAAGACAGTATGGATTACAATATGATACATTTTTCCAAAGGATAAAATGTTGTTTGGTGATTTAATTTGGAACTGTGTATAAATTATTAAGTGACAATGTTGAGACATCAATAAAGACAATATAGTGATGAATTCTATATTGAAAAACAAAAATGATATTTCGGGAATATCGTAACATTGAATTACTGAAAGTGAACATTTGTGAGAGATGCCACTAATTAACGAAATGCAATGTCTGCAACATCATGTTCAGTTAACTTGATCACAGGTGGTCACATATGGATAATGATTCCGAATTAAATTTCGTCAAATTGGTTGCAACTCTCTTTCCTCATAGCATTATAGATATTCCTGAGGAAGTCACCATCGAATTTGTGGTTTTGCTGAGTGAATTCTTGTTTTTAATGTTAGTTTGAAATTGGAATGTTCTTTACAAGAAGCCTTAAACATCTAGTTTTGTGTCTTCATAATAAATAATGTATACGTAAAACATCATATTAATTTAGTGTCCACAAACCTCCCCCCACTGACAGTGCAGAGAAATGCACTAGAGTTTACAAACCTGCGAACCATAATCTCATACTCATCATACATATAAATACTGTTTAATTATGTATCGTCAACATTGCAAAAATCAGTAACATTAGATAAGTACCAGTAGATACGAACAGACAAAGCACGTGGACTTTAGTGATATTTTAATCCTCAAGGAACGTCACAAAACATCTCCTTGCTTAACGCACACACAAAAATGAATTGACTGAACATGCACACTTAGAATCAGAGACAAACTCATCTACAGCTTTATAATCACCAGTCATGAGAAATTATGCAGATAAAGACAACAGCATGATGTATGTTTAATTTACAACATGATGTATGTTTAATTTAGATCTTTAACTAACAAGGGAGCGACCATTTGATTTTAGGGGCGGGTTGATATACTGCTCTCTTACAAAATATTTCTTTTTATCTCATGACCAAAAAACATTAATTTTAAAAGTATTTTTTATTCAGGGTGTATAATTTTTTATATAATTACACAAATATAAAATTTAGCTAAAAGGGGTTGATTAAGATAAATTGGAATGTTTGTGAGATAATTCATGACACATTTCATAATAATAAATAAAAAATAACGAATATGTGTCTCTGCAATCTTTTTCTTAAATCTTGAATCATGCACAGTTTATTTTCAACCCCCCTCTCAAATAAATATAATAGTCGCTCCCTATAATTTGTTTGATGCTAATAATATTTCAACCGAGAGTCCTGTAAAAGTAAGGTAACGATTGACAATAAGGAGACACAGGGCGCACTTCGTGAAGCTGAAACCACATCAGGTGTGTATCACATGTCCATACAAATACTACTACATATTTGCCAGCTTTGAAGAAGGTAAAAACAGTTCACATTTTTCACATACCTGCGTGGGGCTCATTAACGATCAAAGACGACCTGTAATTCTCTTACCTGCCGCTGTCGTCACGACATTGTTTCAAATATTAAACTCGTCACGTGATCAATAGAGGTAACTGACAGAGATACATGTACATTGTCTTTTTTTAATTTAAGCCAATTAATTAAAGTGCAAACGATTTATTCCTAGATAATTATAACAAAAAATGTTCATCCTCCGTGTGAGTAATTATAATTAATCAGCAAATTAGATATTTGACGTTAAATCTGTAAAGCGTGAAGTGACGTAACGCTGTCCTTTGATGAGTATAAACAAACCAGCCCAATGACGTTATAAACGAACGTGACGTAAGAGTCAAAAGATCTGTATGTATGAAACAGACAAAATACGTCCTGTACACAGAACTGAGAGACCCCACCGTGACGACAATGAGGTTGAAAAGCAATAGTACGGTACAACATCTAACATTTCGAACCGAAAAAATAATTTCTTTTTTTTTTGTATATGTTCAAAGTTTTGGAAATACGCGATCTTTAATAAAGTTAGTTTTAACAATTTTGGAAATTGCAACCAAAAACTAAGAGAAACATATACAAAAATAGAACCTGCTGAAAGTAATAATCAATTTGTTTTTCATTTTAAAAGGCGAAAGTTTTGATGTTTTACCGTAATGTAAACATACAAGCCTTTATGTGTGTAGCGAACAACACCTGAACACGAATGGCTTAGTCAGTGTTTGCTTGCTAAGCGTGGTCTTATGCACGCAACAGCCTACTCTCGGTTCACTCGCACAGTCGTAAAGCCTTGATGTACGCCTAAAAGGTAACTGAAATGTGTGTTAAGGACATTATGAATCATGACTGCCGATGAAACACGTGAACTACGTCACAAGAAAACATGACATTATCTATTTCGCATAATTCGCAATTACATAACTATGACATATTTTTCACAATTCATGGTTACCTACACTGGTATGATTATTTTGTTCATAATTCGTAAGTACATCTATTATCAATTTTTCTCAATTCAAAACTACATATATTACTAAGGTGTCTCACTTCGTAATTGTTTTACTTTTGTGGGGTTTTTTTTTATAAATGTGGTAATAATCAACGGATTTGCTGAAAATTTATAAATCCAAATCTAATTGAGCAAATTAATGGAGTTTAATTTTATTTATTTGATTAGCTTCTACATGTTTTATGTTACTTACCAAAACATTAGGTTTTATATGAATCTGAAATAAATACATGCATACAGTAACATATACGTACGTTATGTTCAATGTCATTTTATGTCCTAATACGTGTTATTTAAATTTTGAAGTATGCGTAAATTCTTTGTAAAATTTAACCAATGTGATCGCTTTTTCGGCACAAAAGTTTTGGACACTACATATAAGTTATCAAATCGTTCTGGTCAACACGTGTCGAGTTTCAGGAACAACAAAACCTTGTCTTAACTGACTTGGTTTATGATACAAAGCCCGGAATGTAGCAACCTCCGGTATGTTAATGGAAAAACTCGTATAAGTATCAGGTACACTGCCACTGTCGGACCGCTCTGGTCATTTTCCAGGTCAGTGTTAACAGACGTGTCCACCATGAAACTGATCTCTGGTTATAGCTGGCCATGGTTGTGCAAATACGGCGAGGGAGATTGGGAGATGCGGAGTAAAATGCCTGGTACAGTTTCACAGTTTGACTGCTAGACTTTCGTCAAAACCCTGAGTTAAGCATAGGAAACGGAACATCTTACTCTACCACAGTCATCTTTGTTTGACCCTGACTCAGGCACAGCTAGGAAAGGCAACAAAGTCCAAGCACTGATAACCTGCCTCTGATGTTATATATAGAAGCCTTGGAAGCTTGACAAAAGTCTAATTCACTGTCGACATCTCATATAAAGTTCAGTGATTACTTCAGAAGCAAGCGTTTGAGAGTGTTTAATATTGGATACGTGCCTCCAAACGCTAAAATAGGTCTGGTGCTATCTGTGCGAATTAAATAACATAGACTGTAAATCATACATTGCAAAAGTGTATGCCCAATTAAATAACGCCGTATTCCCTTAGTCCAGGCAGATAAAACGGATACATTTTCGACTTACAGACACCCAGCCTCATTCGGAACCTGTCTCTGAGGGTTTACCAAAACATGTTCCGTCGATTTTCGAATGCTTTCCGAATATGAGCCGAATGCATTTATTGCAAGTATAACCTTTCCAAAGGTTTACGAAGATGTTCATGATTCTGTCGGAAAGTTCGGAATGCAGTTTTATTTCTATTAAAAGGCACAGGGGTCCCAAAATAGATAAGACCATGCAAGAGGCTGTAAAACTGACACACATTTTATATCTTTCGTGTATTATTCTGGTATGTACATAACTGTATGTACTTTAGTGAGTACCACATATTAACATAACGATTTAAAGCTTCGACGTCAGTACATTTGTTTATAACTGAAAAGCTTTTAAAAAGACATCATATTTTTTAAAATATAAATTGAAACGTCTCTTTCATGTTTCTGGATTCGATTTAGCTATGACTTGAGCCACTTGAAACTCAATATAAAATATTGTAATTTGATCTTGATACATGTAATTTAATATCGTGTTAATGAGTAAACTTGTGAGATACATTTTCGGTTGCCAAGGATGTCAGGTTTACTACATCTGCCAACATAAAATAATGTTACTGTGTCCGAAATCTTGATAATATAATATCGTGTTGATAAGTATTCTTGTTAGATGTAGTTTCGGTTGATCAAGATGTCTTGTTTACTTCATCTGCAACTATGATAGAAATGTTGATAATGGCATGTCTTGTTTATCAGTAATCGTGTTAGGTGCATTTCGGTTGACAAAAAAACCCCAGAAAAGTGTTCTGATTCAGTTCCGTCACAGTATTTTCAGCATTAAACCCAAGCCACACGGCACATTTTCCAATCGCCACATTTGTTTACAGCAGCAAGGGGTGTCAGACGAACAAACATTTGAACAATCACCTGTCACATTAATTCTTCATGGAAAATGTATATGGTTTCTACAATGACGAAGAACTTGCGGATGTATCACGTTATCATTTGTAGAGAGACATGAGTTTGGAGCCGTTGTAGGGAGCTCCATCGCACCTCAATAACTTGTCAAACGGCCTCACCGCAGGGAGCATAAACAAAAATGTAGGACAGGGTCCTAATTTTCATCAACATCAACATCTAGGTTAGTAATAATTACATGTTGCTGAAGCGTTGCCGGGCTTGCCACATGGTGAGATGAGTTTGCTTCTTGCAATGCACGTTGGTCACGAGATTGCGAACTTAATAAACGTCGAGCCCAGAGAGTAGTTGGGTAGGAGATCGGCTTACGTTGGAAAACTTCCAGGCCTTCAAGGGTGCGTCTCTGCCTCGCACTGATACATTCGCAATGTCAGTGGTGTCACCTTGGGCAAGTGACGTTGCTCGTGAATTGCATCAGTCCACCCAGCTGAAATTGGGTACCTGGTCGGAAAGCGACTGTAATATGAAAGTTAGCCCTCTAGCGCCTAAATGGGAGCTCTAGGTTGTATACTCCTAGGGGAGTTGACAAATGTTGTACATTGTTCCAAGTTTCAATGACTGGGGTAATAATGTTGAGCATTGAGCATGCTGTCACATAGTTAAAGCGCAATATAAGTGTACACATTACACACACAAACATTTGTAGCAAAACAAATGTATACCGTGTGGCCTGTGCATTTAAGTTTACAATCGACATTTAAAAGCAATACTGAGAAATGGGAAGAAAATGTCCAGAAAGGGCTAGAGATCACTGTCATGATGTGTTGGTGTATATGTGGCATCAACGTATGTGCATAGAGTAAATAACTTTTTGTTAGACTTGACCTCATTTTAAATGTCTCCAAAGATGTATGCGATGAGCATCATAACGAAACAAAAAACAATTTACTTGCAAACGAACATATCAGGAGTGTGTTTGGCAAGTACATGTGCATTATAAAAAATATTTATCTTTGAATGCAAAATCATTCCATATACATCTTTGAAGAGACATCGTAAAACGCTCGTTTAGAAACTAAATCAGTTTTATTTGTACTTTGAATGTTTAGCGTACTTGTGAAAAGTTGAAGCATGCATCCGTTTGCCACATCTTTACATTTTGTCATCTTATATTTCTTCTTTAGTTAAGACATCTCTGAGCAAGATGGCTGAGATCCAAAGTAAATTTTGAGAAGGTTGGATACACAGTAATCCAACAAATGAATTGAAAAGCGATAAAAGTGGCATCAAACAGTCTCCTTTAAGACTTGTAGAACACGTTTGGATGCATTACTCTGTCATACAAAATAGGGTATCAGTACATGTAGTGACAGGTGAGTCTCATTTGTATTATTTTAATACGATATTAGGTAGTTGACAAGAATTCTCTTGCATTCTATCAGTCCAATTTGAGGTTCACTTTTTGGACTTTGTACAAAGGCTTCTGTCAGGTGGATCAAACAGCAGATAATTAACGCTGGAAAATTCAACAAATAATTGCGGTATACAGCGAAGCTCTTGCACATCTGCATGGTACAGATGCAAGGGTAAGTTTACACGCGGGGTTTGCCTCGTGTGTTTGTTGAATCGTTCCTTTATTCCCAAATTGACATGCAACGTGCATGATACTTGCCTACCATAGCTCATTACAACGCGGTGTTAGGTTTGGTTTGCATAACATTACTTCCCTTGACATCATGTAAACGTACCGTATGGCTTACATGGCTCGTGTACTTGGTTTGACATAATTGGTCTTGAATCCTGGATAACTGTTTGCCTTTGGGGTTTGTATATTGTTTAATAGCTGGCTTATCAATCATTCATGCACTGAAGGAATGTTAAAGAGTTCTTATTACAGCCAGTTAGAAATTGCCAAATTCATATTTTATCCATTTAGAGATCTTTTACGAAGATGCATTACTGCATTGATGTCTGTCACGAATGTCTACAGCATACGTGTAGATATGTGAACGAAGAGATATTTTTGTTGACTCAGGTTTATTTTATTTAGTCTCGCAAATATCTGTAATATAAGTAAAAGTAAAAGTTTGTTCTTTTTAATGATGCGCAAGCAGTTATGGCCTCTGGTACATAATAATGATAATGATAACATGGAACCTTGTATAGAGTTTTGTAAAGCTTGCTCAAAGCGCTCCATTCACTATTACCCTGGTGTAATCCAAGTAGCCAATATGCGTTAGCAGGTTCCTTCTGATGGAGGACCAGGTACCCAGTTTCAGCTGGGTCAACTGAGCAAATAAAGAGTAAAGTCCAAGGAGACACCACAGACATTGTGACGTCATTATGACATCATTTTGACGTCAGCGTCTCAGTGCGAGGCAGGGTGTTCGAGGCAAGGAGGCCTGGGAGCCTTTGCAAGGTGTCGACGTTGCTTAACTTCCGAAACTAGTGACCAACTCACCTCAAGACCAACCCACCTCAATAATGGTGCATAAATGCAGTTGTATGTTTGCTTTGGTAAACACAGGGTTCCAATCCTGCTTTGGTGTGTTGTTTGGTTAAGTTATCCATAACACATATTATTACACATACATGTACATGTAGTCGTTTTAAACACAAGTTGGGTGGTTGGATTAATAGGGGGACTCGGCTAACTTTCAGTCATGTGCTCCATTTCGTAACATCACCAGCCGGAACTTGAATGATTCGATGCAGTGAAACCTGCGTACAAATGTTAATACTGACGAATGGCCATACCACATTGTGACAGCGCACCATACGATCACTGCATGTAGAAATACTTACTACTGAAGTGAAACATGCCAAGTCCCCTTCCGCAGGAATTGAAACCACGAACCTTGGATCGGAATGCCGACGCCCAACCGACTGAGCTGCCCTGCCATCCCCTAAATATAACCTACTTTCTCATTTTCGTCCAAAAATATCAAAACTTCACAAAACGAGGAGAATGAAACCATAAATCAGAAGAAATGTCATGTAACCACTTTTAAGATCACCACTTTGAAAAGTTGGTAATAGAACAATTGGACTTCCAAAATTACAAATTGGATACTGTCATTGAAAACAATGTAATCAAAATGGTTTAAAGTCCCAAACAATAAATAGGTGTATTTTTTTTACAAAGGGAATGATGTTTTACTAGATGTCTAAAAACATTGGCACGATAAGTTATTCATACAAAACTTCCATCAACATTCTCATGTTAACAGCTAAGACTTCCGTGATGGTACATGTATACGTATTTCTCATTCTGATGAACTGTTTACTCTTGAATGCAGCAGATAGATCAGCCAATTAATTAAATGAACTGTCTTCTTTCTCATTTGATGAATTGGACCATCTAAATGCCTAATGTAGTATTATCAGTTTCAAAATCTTATTCATGAAACTCAAATGGTTTTAACATTATCCAGTGGCGGATAATGTTAAAGTTAGATCCCCCCTTTTCCAAAATCCTGGATCCGCCCCTGTTATCGACATCAAAATATTCACACGTTTAGCTAACTAAACGCCTTAAGACGATCAGTTTCTCTTAGTTATTAAAATATGACAAACATTTCTGAAAACTGCTTTTAGACAAAGGCTTTTGGCCTACAAGGATAACTATATATCTACATGTGTGTACAAGTACAATCACGAACGATTAGTAAAATATTGAAGGTCATTAAATTAATATATTGTTAAATGCATTGAACTCTCAATGTATAATGTTACGTTAGTTGTTTTGACAGTCACATGTTTTGATACTTACCAATTTATGTAACAGCTGTGAAGTATGATCTATATAACCGAAAACATTGTTAAGCTGGATACGGGTTCCCGAGCAGGACATATGTTTAGAACCTTCTGTGTTACATGAAGACCACATACTATAGATTATAAATTATAAAAGTGTTTGCTTTAATAAATAACGTCGTATCCCATTTATCCTGGCAGACTGAAACGGATTAATTTGGTGTTTTAAAATAGACTCTTTACAGTTACACGTATGTTACATTTCCTTCTTGCACAGAAATATTTTATATTTGATACTTCTGAACGTAAAGTATCAACATCAAAATATTCACATGTTTAGTTAACTAAATGCCTAGAGACGATCAGATTCTTTAAGTTTTCATTTCTTTGTGAAAAATATGACACAATGTTTTGACATCTGCTCTCAGGCAAAGGTTTTGTCAAAAGGATAACTTTACATCTACATGCACATGTGCAATTATAAACCGATTAGTAATACATTAAAAGTCATGAAACTAATATGTTCTTAAATGAACTGGACTTTCAATGGATAATGTTACTTTAATTGTTTTTGCAATCGCATGACTATAACGTACTAATTTAATATGTAAAATATGTATAGTATATGTTCTACATAAACGAAATTACTGAATAAATCGTTAAAGTGGGACACGTGTTCCCAAGCAGGGCATATGTTTGGAGCATCTTTTCTTAAGTAAGTAACACATTAAAGATCATGAAATTAATATATTGTTAAATGAATTGAACTATGGCATAGAATATCCAGACACCAAAACACCATTTACTCGAAAATAAAAATATGTTACATGTGCAATGTTTGTATGCACTCCTTAGATTCATTGTCGTACGAAGACTATTTGGGGAACTGATATGGCCAATGAACATAAACAAGATGCCACCCACGTGCTTTGCCTCTGCCGTCATGCTGTCAAAACAAAATTGCCCATGTCAATGATTCATCCACCGTTTCCAGACTGGTCACAGTTTACCAGATTTGTGATTAGTGAGTAGGAGAGAAGTTCAGAAGAGGTTATGTGAGTACAACCAGTACGTCTCATTATACGCCTACTGCAGTTGACACTCATCTTTACAGCGCGACTGCTTTGCAGAGACAATGTAGCCAGGAATCCGGAAGTCATGTTGCTTTCTTCTCTGAAGTGAAACGTGTTGACATTTGAACCAGGATTTCTTAATGCGTTGCTTTGCTCATCGCTAATTATTTTATTTCCCCTGAGGCTCGTTCAAGAGGCAAGGCGTCTCGTGTACCTCGTATAATAGAAGTGATCTGATTGGTGTTTCGTTTAATAGAAGTGATCCGGTTGGTCCAATGGCCTTTTCTGCCTTTCGTTTCTAAATGTGCGTCTTGGCCGTTTTAGAAAAAAGTGTATCACCAATTCTATTTTTTATTAATTGCATCAGAATTGAGCCATTCAGAACTTTACTGTGACCCTACCTGTTGTGACCAACAATGTGAAGAACTGGTAAGACGTTTGAACTCGATTCCGAGTGTCCAAGTCCAAGTCAAGCACTCAGAAGACTAAGTAATGAGGCGCGGTGGCCGCGTGGTAAAGCGTCGGATTTGTAATCTGGCGACCACCTGGGTTCGCCCCCGGCTATAGCGGCGCTGTGTTGTGTCCTTAGACAAGACACTTGACTCCAAGTGTCTCAGAGGTGAAACTGGGTACTGGTCCTCCAATTGTTAGAGTGTAATGACCTTCTAGCGCCGAAAGGCAGCTTGGGTTAACCAGGGTAATATATGGAAGCGCTCTGAGACTACTTTTGGGTGGAGATACCGCGCTTTAAAAGAACTATTCATTATTATTATTATTACATGCATATCATATAATGTTATTATTTGTACTATCTACTCTGCAATAACTTGCATTGCTAAGTGGTGAAAGACACAGGGTGTGCCTTATTTTGATATCTGACTAAATAAAGGAAAATGTTGATTCGACGTAAATATGTAACTAAAACTATATGTGCAATATTACTTGTTAAATACAGCCAAAGTGTGATGTGATGGGGTCCAATGGACCCCAATGTTCCAGAAGTGAGTTTCAGACATGGACCAAATTAGGGTATTTGGCACATGTTCCGTAGTAAGAATGCTGCGCAAGAAACGCCCTTTCTAAAATATGCTCATATGGCCAGTGCCAGAAAACCTTCAAACAGCACCATCGATTGTATCAGTTTATGCTTATATCAGGTTTGATCCTTAACTTTTTTGGATTAGTTTATATCTGAATTGTGTAGTCTGTAACTGCGAAAAGCACAGTCGTAATCCCAAAATCCCAAGTGAAAAAGTCTGGCGATAGAGATTTATGTGTGGCAGGAGCAGTGTTATGGAATGGACTCCCCAAAGGAGTTGAAGGACATCAGCAAACTGAACACTTTCCAAACACAACTGAAGACACCCCATTCAATGGAGCCTACAAATAAACGCGCCTAAGAGCAATTGTTGGATGTGGCGCTATAAGAATGCAAACTTTAGTTTATTTTACTTTATAATGCCTGGATTAAGAGCTGTGTATTATTTCTGATTATAATAAATCAGGCAGTGGTCATTTCACCTTCGGCTAATGAGCCTGGAATGTAGTGCCTCAAGTAACCAATTTGTAACCCTAGAAAGCAGTGTTTGTCTTGTGTGGGAAACGTGATTTTCAGGAGGAAAGGTTAGGAGGCGATGAAGAGCCTGAGGATGAGTTCCCGAGCTCAGTGGCTGGTAATTACAGCCATAACCAGTGTCCAGTGTCCAGGAAGTTTCAATTGTGCTTGGCACACGCTAATCTACTGTGTCTATTATTAAACCGATTTAGACCTTCAATGTCATTGACGTACTGCCATAAACAATAACCATATAAACGTTCACCTTAATAACTCATTGCTAAATATGAATTGTGTTTCTTGAATGCTGGCGTCTATTGGCACTGTTATCAAGCAGATTTAAAAGACAGTGTCTGTAATAGTAGTGCAGGGTATATATCAAAAGGGTTCGATTAAACAGTAGTCTGGTGAGTTGTAGACATCCGACATATGCCATGGGTGTCTGTTGACCAACGAAACACTTGAATACTGCAATATATCCTTCTGCTGCTTCATCAGCTGAGCTTGATTTTGCCCTTGTAATGTGTTGTGGTTTGTCTCATATGGTCTTTTTATTCATTGTTTATAAACAAATTAATACACCACAGACGTGCATCATGCAGAATGTCAGTAAATAATCTAGAATTGCACATCTTTGTAAGTGTCACTGTGCCCACCAAAATTCCAGACGGTCTACCAGATGATTTTTTTAGAATCGACCCCTGCATAGCAACATAATATACTGGCGGAGAAAAGTTCCTGTGCATTGTTCATTGCTTATTGCTTAGTAAAAAAAATAGTTGCAAACAAATTAAGTTGGATTCAGTCAAGAAAGATTTTATTGATGAAAGAAGAACATCATGTCATCACAAAGATTTCATTATGTTGAAAGTGACGTGGTGTTAAATATCAATTCACGTCAGTACCTTGTATGGCCGCCGTCAGCATCGACACATGCTTGACAACGACGCCTCATAGACAATACAAGACGGTTGAGGAAG
>JAUELE010246522.1:0-11081 GCA_031471655.1 Diodora aspera | reverse complement strand
TTGTTGAGGTTCACTCGACGCTCCCCCATGGGACACGACATTCTAGACTTAGGAACTTTAAGTCCCAATCCAGAACAGGCCCATTTCACGCCGTCGGCTAGTTTCGCTTTGGCTATTTGATGAACAATTGTTAAACTTGTTTCAGGTCCTTAGGCCTGGTTCACTTAAAGATAAAGGTGAAGATAAGTATCACTTGATGACCAGCCCAGAGCGCGTCACTAGAAACCGGAAGTATGTCTCAACTGCGACTTCCGGTTTGATTAAATAGACGGTGTGGGTCGTTGTCGTGTTGATTGTACTTCGGCACTAGATCTGTTTATGTTTTACGTGCAGACGGTCACTCGTTGGTGCAAAAGGAACACAATACGTGAACATCAAATGTGAATAAGTGAATGATATTGATGAAGTATCACACTGAAGTGCTCACTGCTGTTTATCCTTAATTGGCATCACTCTTGCAGTAAACATTGAATAATGGCATCAGAATAACTTTCACAGTAAAATCAGGAAACTCTTCAGTTGAGTATGCTAAACCAACGAGAACTGGTTTTGTACACAGGCAAACACACTATCAGCAAGTGCAAGTGATGCTGATATTCCTGCTGAATAGTAGGAATGAATCCTCAAAGTACAAGGCAGGATCCCAAAAACTTGTATAGATAGATCACGAAGTATCATCACATGTCAGAAATTTAACACATATATGCTTTTTCACATTCAAATCACAGGGTCATATCACAAGCTGTAGGAATATCGGTTCCGCGGCACAATTCTACTTGTAAGTTGTATTCAGAGCTGATTTCACCGTAGAACCAGTCAGAATCTATGCAGTCACACAAGTCTAGGCATTCAGTCGAAACCCAGAGACATTCCAGTGTTGTTCTGTCCTTCTCCTCACCAATACCGGTTGTTAAATGCTGAATATCTTTTCTCTCTGAAAATATAAGAAAACGTTTTAGATTCATGTACATATTAATGAATACACAAGGTTAAATGTCAGCTTATTTAATTACCCCGGTGGACTATATTGAGATAATAATGATACACATTCTTAAACAAAAAGTAGGAGATATTGGAATGTCAAGGTAAATATTTTGTTTTGGATACAATCACCAACTGCAATGAAGATAACATGAATTGTTCTACAACAGAGCACCAAAACGAAATCAATGGTGCGCACATGCAGCACGTGGAAATGCCAAAAACGTGGCTGGGGTGCTTATTCGAATTTGACTCTTCAGAGAAAGGTCATCTACTCCCTTGTGATCGAGATTTCTTTCATTCTGATAGCTTCTGACCTTTGTTGATTTTGTTTATCTCAGGCATCCTTTGGTTGTTTTTTCGCAAAGCGACGTCTCCAACGTACTGAACGTCTACGAGCAATTTGTATGCATGAAACTGGCAGCCGTCAGTCCGAGGTTGCCAATTTCTTCAATGTTTCTCAGTCTCTGATTAGCAGGTTATGGAGCAAGTATCACAAAACCCATAATCTTGATGATCGACGCCGTTCAGGGCATCCACGGTCAACAACAAGAGCCCAGGATATGTTTATTTGTATCCAGGCACGGTTTTAAAGAGAATATTTGATGAGACTCCCTGTTAGAATGTCATAGATCACCCACAGTGCAGCAGAGCGTTCAGGCACGGGCATGTTGAATTGCACAAGCATGCACCATCTCAACTTCTCATGAATATACCAGGATCCACACACAAATACTGCACCCGTGCACACATTCTCTCACGCACACGCCTACACACCGACACACATCCCCAGACCTCTCAAGTTTCAATGTTGACAATGCGTGAGGTCAGCATGGCGAAGCTATGGGATGGAAATTATGCATTCTGGGAGCTTTCAAAATGTTTTACACCTGTGCTTAAAAATTGAAAAACGTTTTCATGTAGAGCCCCAAACATGAATCTGGAACTTTGAAAAAAAAATCAATATAATGACAATTAACCATCATTATCACAATGCGTGAGAATTACATGACACTGCGTGAGAGCGTGAACAATAGTTCAAATACGCAATGCGTGAGACTTGACAGGTCTGCATCCCGTACACTCCATGCGCGAGGCGATTTCATTTCAGCCCATATTCACCACTGAACATTACAGAATAAGTTTAACTATAATATTCACTTTCTCCAGGATAAATATTATTGTCCTGCCCTCAGCGAACACTGAATGCGAATGATTCGGATACAAAGCCTACAGGTTGCAACGGTTTCGAGTTCTGTGTCCCAAAGAGCGTATGGTGACAAAGGCCCGCCATGAAGATGTGAACAGACGTATCAACACTCCACACCGTACAACTCTCACGGGTCCCTTACCGAACTGTCTTGACCAACGTACCACAAACTAATAATACTTTCCACGCGAACGTTTCCATAACGACCAGAGTCTTGCCTACTCTTGCAGAAAACAGACTCGTAGATACCAACTCAAATCTGGTAGAGTGAAAAAGGTAAAAAATCAATGGAGTTAAATGGAAAAGAATAGTTTTGTTTATCTTGGCATCGTTTTATATCTATGAGCAACTGTATATCTGTCTAATACTAGGATCAACCATACTTTCCGTTTCGGAGAAAGATCGATTTTACCTTTTTAAGAACAGATTTTCAAAAATCACATTCGGACAGTAAAACACTTAACAGGTTGTCTTGTTCAAAAGCAGCACAGAACAATGCAGAACAGATTTTCATTCCCACGTGAACTGAATATCGCTTTGGTCACCAGTTTCCCTAAATTCAGTTTAAAGACGATTGCCACAAGTGTCGGCTGAAAACAATTTACATTTAAGCTAGATTAAATTGAGTGCAAATTGCCAGTTTCCCCTGAATACGATCTAATATAGATTGCAATTTCCCTGAATACTATATAAAACCGACTGCAATTTTTCCCCTGAGTATTTTACAGGGAAGAATGCCATGTTCACGGTTAACGCCAGAGCGGTACATATACAAGCGCCTCCTCGTCGGGCAATCTTAGCACTTTAATGCCATCAACAATTGTGTTGTTTATGTTTTCTGACGTGACGTGCATTGCACAAAATAGCCTTACAGATGACAGATTCTCCTTCAGAGAAAAGGTTATTGCAAGAAAGCCACGTACCAATTTCCTTAGTGCCCGGTCTGTCGAGGATCTCAGCCCGTGACGGGGTATTCCTGGTGCCATCCCTCTGAATACTAAATGGAGAAGATTACCATGTCTCATAAATTCAGTTTAAGAATACATAAAGTGTGAAAGTCGAATATTTCAAAATTCAAATATGTGCAAGATTCAATGTTGCTGGTTTCGAGGACATTAAAAGGAAAATACTACAGTAACATCTTATAAACAATAAAATTAATAAATCCTCGAAAAACTTATAACTTATAATTTCTGTTTCATTTCTGTCTCCAGAGGGTAAGCATGGGTTTCCCTGCATCTCTCAGTCTAGATGATAGATATGAACGCAATGGCTTCTAGATTTCCTTACATCTCTCAGTCTAGATGATAGATATGAACGCAATGGGTTCTGGATTTTGCTACATATCCAGTCTAGATGATAGATATGAACGCAATGGGCTTTAGATATCCCTTCATTTCTCAGTCTAGATGATAAACATGATAAACGATCGTCTCGAGGCGCTTAAATTTATCAAAAGCTGCTTCTCGTACAGTGAATGCGATATTTCATTGGTTGTCTATACTTAGCAGATTTGGGCTTTCCATACACACAAAACAACCATGGTGAATAGGAGTACATCCAGGGTATATGACCGTTGGCGGTGTCATTATACCCTGCACTTCGAGGATGGAACGCAATGGGTTCTGGATTTCCCTTCATCTCAGTAGAGATGATAAACATGAATGCAATGGGCTCTAGACTTCTCTTCATCTCACGATCTGCTTGATGAACATGAATGCAATGGGCTTTGGATTTCCCTTCCTCTCAGTATAGATGATAAACATGAATGCAATGGGCTCTGGTGTCCTTTCATCTCACAGTCAAGATGGCAAACATGAACGCAATGATATGGATTCTGGATTCGACTTCATCTCACGGTCTACGTGATAAACGTGAATGCAATGGACTCTAGAATTTCTTTCATTTCACAGTCTGGATGATAAACGTGAATGCAATGGGCTTTGAATTTCCCTTCATCTCACAATCTAGATGATAAACACTAGTACAATAGGCTCTGGGTTACCCTTCATCTCTCAGTCTAGAATATAAACATGAATGCAATGGCTTTGAATTTCCCTTCATCTCACAATTTAGATGATAAACACCAGTACAATAGGCTCTGGGTTTCCCTTCATCTCTCAGTCTAGAATATAAACATGAATGCAATGGGCTTTGACTTTCCCTTCATCTCACAATTTAGATGATAAACACCAGTACAATGGGCTCTGGGTTTCCCTTCATCTCTCGGTCCAGAATATAAACATGAATGCAATGGGCTTTGAATTTCCCTTCATCTCACAGATACCCGGCGTCAAGGGGTTCTCTCGTGGCAATCTTTGTAAATATGAAAAACCCAAATGAACGACTGCGATCGATAATCTCGTGGTTATAGCATGAAGCTAGAAATAGCCTACGTTCGATGAAAAACCTATTTTGAGAGGATCGATGTCTGTGTATCGTACATTGTATTAAGTCACATATTCAGTTTGAGCAATATAGGTGATGCTATGTATGTTTCTACTGTATTTTACCTGCGTTAAACTCGGTACAATATATTCAAAGTTTTATTGCAAATGAATAATGGGTTTCTATATTGATAATACGGGAGACAAAACTAGCCTACTGTTTTCTGTATTTTCACATATACTGATGGAAAGCAAAAAGAGGAACAGACGTTAGAAACAGTGTTATGTGAAATATCATTCCAGCCGTTAATGTCGATGTCAAGGAGTCAGCCGACATATAAAGGACACACCAAATAATGACAGTTCATTTGTTTCATGACTGAGTCAAATGTGCAAGATGTTGAAAATGCATTGGCAGTAAATATAACACCTTATATCCACCTCCATTTACTAAATCTTTAATGCAGAGTGTCAGTTCCTCTATATACAATTTAGTATAGACTGTCAGTTCCTCTGAATACAAGCTGTGTGGGCTTCACGTCCAGATACACACTTGCGAGCTCAGTTTGACAGTTCTCTGCCCACTATATCACAGCTCATTGGTCGCATGATTAGTGCTGTGGGTTGTTATGACTGCAAGTGAACCAGAGATCTTCTACTTGAATCTCCCGATATGTTCGCGTGCTGCCTGTCACGTTGTCTGTCTGTGAAAACAGGTGTGTCTGCTTGTAACATGAGGGTGTGAACTGACGGCGGCAACATATGGCAACCCTGCAGACCTTATCTGTAATCCACTCACACGCGGTCCAATCGTAGCTACTCCGTGACCGGGCAGAGGACTCGTATGCCTCTCGTCGCCATTTTTGATGAGACCTACTTCAGTCCAGCGCAAAGCGAGTACAAGAAGAAACTCTGAATTGCTGTTGCTTTGCACCTTCGCGTAATAATATTCGGGGAAAGCGATGTCGTTAAATAAATGTTATGCCCAAAACATCATACAATTTCAGACTTAACAGATGAGCACATTTGTGTTATAAATCAACATTTACGCAAATTGATTTTTAAAAAACTGTCAATGGAACTATGTGGTCGTATCACCTCTAAACGTGCGCCATGGATTCGCTTGGTAACACTCGGCTTAATCCGTAAAGGCCTATATAAAATCGTACAGCACCCATTCCGATTGCCATTCCGCCGCCATGCGTAAATTTCCCGTATGCCGGGTGTCGAGGGGCATACGCGTCCTCTGATAGGTCAGAGACGAGTAGCTACGATTGGGTGACCATGAAGACATATCTTTTGATCCATACGGTACTGGTAAATGGAAATGATATGATCATATCTGCTCGGAAATAAGCGATCTAATGGTCGGTGCGATAAGGTGGTGGCGCTAGGTCGTTGAAAAGGTCGGGGTCATCTGAGAATTTGCATTTTGCTGCCAAACGTCACTAATATTGGGTAACACCACCTCTCTTGGCTAGATATGCAAGAATTCTTCAAGGATATGTTTCTTTTCAGACCACTTGACTCATTTTTGTTTCACTCATCAGTGACAGTAATCATCATATCGATAAGTCAACTAAACATTTGGACGACCGGAACATTATGAAACGTTATTTTTAAAAGTATTTCAAAATAGAAACGTCATGGAATTCCGAATCGAATTCAAAATGTTGACTATGTGAAAGGTGTTTTAGATTTAATATCAAATTTATTTTTCTAGAATTATTGTTGCCAAGGCGAAAACATAATCATTCCCAAAAGGCAGATTACACATGAACAATTTCACCAACAATTTCCACAGAGGACTGGCCAGAATGAAGGACTGTATTCTAAAAAGCCTGGAAATAAAAATGACACGTTTATCTACCCTTGAGCAACTAATTACCTACAGAATTTCCTGACCTTGCCCAAACCCTTCCTCATTCAAAAATCAGAAACAGGGTCAGCTCTTCCCCGAAGCCGTATAATCTTTCATAAATGAAATTTCACTGGCGATAGGAGTTTCACAAAATCGATTTTCTCTCACTTTCGATGACATAAAAATATGACACTAAAAATTAATTGTCTTCTCTCGCTTCTCTCTTTCAAATATTTTCAAGACATTTAGCAGAAAAAGAGCTAACATCGATTTTTTGGCAATGTTTGGAGACAAGCCTTTACGTAACAACAATAATGCTTTTTTTTCTTGATTTGATTGAACATTGCCGTGTTGTGTACAGGATTAGTGTTATCTGCGAGATCTCGACCAATATTGTTCGCATTTAATATCCCGCTTGAGAGGGGTTTTATCGCTCGTCAGCTGTTGTTCATAATTCCAGAATTAAGAGATTTGCGTTCTACGTGGAAATAGCAATCGACATTTTTATTCCTGGAAGGAAATCGACAAAACATGAACGGACTTAACGTTTCAGAGAACGAAATCACTAAAATCCATGGGCTATTCTGTCGAAGAATGCAACTTGTATGAAGAGGCGATGGGGGGGGGGGGAGGGAGGGGAGGAGGAGGAGGACATACGGAATCGATAGGTAAGGCAATAGGAGATGCTGTGTAGCCAAAATATACCTTGAACTTCCGCCAAAGCAGCAGTATTTTTCAGTAGACGGGACGGCGTACACGGACAGACGAGTTTATTTAAGTTTGAAAGGTTTGGAAGGTGCATGCACATGTAATTCATGATACCCGTGACTAAACGTTCTATATTAATCTACCGCATGCATTGTAAGCACGTATGCCGAAGGAGATGAATGAATGCATGATTGTGTTTTATATGAATTGAAACAAGAAGTTGAACGTTCCGGGTGAGTGTGTTAAATGAGGTCACAGCGCAGGTCATGACTCATATTACATGTGTCACACAGCAGAGAGGAATGGCGGATCTAGGGGGGCAGGACCCCCCCCCCTTTTGAAAATCAATTACGGAAAATTGCATAGTAAAGAGTGATTGACCCTGACGGACTAACACATCGATCAATCGATACATTAGTTTATTGATTCATTCTTAACACTCCGAACTTATTTTAAACCAGGTTTTTAGTCTAAAACCTTCAAACTTACAAACTTACAGAGTTTTTTCATACAACTTTCAAACTTCTATCCTTAAAGTTGGTGATGTATTTGGCGGCGGCGTTCAACAAAGAGAGCTGTACCAATCGCTTCAAAAAATAAGAACATTATTTATGAGTACTCCACGAAATGAAATCGTTACGGCGACCGTCTCCCCCCACAATGCACTTCATTTCCGCCAGCTGCTTCCATGTTTTCCATTCCTTTTTCTTCCATTTCACGAGTGCTCGGCGTCAGAGACAGCTGAATTATGGGAGGGATATTTTCTAGGACTAATAACTTAAGTCGTGTTTCTTGGGAACGGCACATTCGGAAGATTAAATTGGGATTTCCTTGAGTCCCTTTACGTTCAGCAACATTTTGTGAGTCTTTTGAAGATTCTTTGATAAACTGTTGCTTATCAGCTGCTTGTTACGACTAGAATTAATGAACCTAATTAACATGGTCAGAGTAGCGCTCTAAATTAGTATTTATAATTTGACAATGCAAACAGAAACAGAAATATTACTAAGTGCCTCGTGATAAGGTAACGTTCTGAATTTATGACGTAAGCATTTACGTTTAAAGCTACATCAGCTCCTGACCCGAGGGGGAGGGGGCACTAGGGGTCCGCCCCCCCCCCCAATAGCTCACCATTTCAAATGTGTTTTGCTATGCTAGCACCAATATTAATGAAGCCCTAAAGTATTATGCAGAGCCACATTATACAGATGAGCATTCGAGACAATTGGGTACTTTTTTCTGTTTTTCAGGTAATTGCGCATTCAAATTTCATTTAGGTAACATAGATTTTTCACTCAACGGAAAAGTTTGCAATTGATTTCCGATACCATTTTTAAATTTTGCAAACGAGTTTATGCATGAAATTCTGATTCCGTGCTGATTCTTCCATTCTGCTTTTCACGCATAATCATGTGTATTTATGTAGTTTAGCCAACTCAGTCAACATGTCAACTCTGACGACCATACTCACTCGATTTAATTAATTACAAAGTAGTACGAATGCATTTTTAAACAATTACGTAAAGCATTTTTGTTTGCTTTTCGTTGAGCAATTCCTTAAAAAATAATTGCGTATATGTATTTGCAAATTTCTGTTGTGTATTTACGCAAATACGCAGCTTGTCTGTAGCTCTCTCCCTCTCTCTCTTTCTCTCTCTCTCTCTCTTTTATAGACATACTACAATTCAGATCATGATACCCGCCTTTTCTCTCTCTCTCTCGCTCTCTCTCTCTCTCTCTCTCTCTCTCTCATAGACGTAGTATATTTCAGACCACGATAAGCAGAAGCCGTTATCAAACTTATAATGTCCATAGCGTGGTTAAAATACAATTATCTCTCTCTGTATTCTCGCTAAGTAGTCCCATTAGGATCTCCGCAAGTGATATTCATTGAACACTGTCTTCTCATCAGTTAACACAGATCGTGTATACACGCGTCACAGTGTCAGTGAAACTAACACCAAACCTTGTTAATATCAAGATGTCGGTCAGCGCGCTTTAAACAGGGTTGTCTTGTGCATCTCTTTAAATTTGTCGTTAATAGAATGTCTTAAGACGCTACGAACACGCACACGCGCGCACATTAGCCTATGTATATGATCTATTTCAGGTAGTTGATCATTTATTTTGATTACGATCAGCTACCTGAAATAGACAACTTCATCGGAATGTATGTCTGTTCTCTGTAGCCAATTGTCTATTTCAAATTATCCTTTTAAGCTGACTGTTCTCTTTAAATCTGGTTCAAAGTCATCCTAGATCGTTTGTGCTCAACACATTACAACCAGGAACTGAGGAAGGCTGCTGACAACTTCTTCTCAGACCAATCCCAATCGCGGCAATTGCATTACCTCCCTTTTCCGTCGCAGGTCACAAACTTTTCAATCAGATTTGACCGTTTATAGTGGCGTACGTTGGCTTACATGCAATCGGTTAGCTTCGTAAAGATCGGAACAACAGATTCGAATGGCAAAATATCGGCCCAATATTAACGATTTTCTCTGATTTTCCAATTTCAAGAGACAGATCGCTGATTGATTGAAATAGTGCGCAGCGTAGATAATTACGTAGACTAAAATATAGTCTCTGAAGTAAGATTAATATTTCTCCTTTTTTAAATTAAATTAAAACTACACTGTCGGGGAAGATTTTGGGAGACTACTGAATAAATTCACAATTGCGTTGGATATGCAAGAGATATCCCTTCAAGATTAGGACGTTTTATCAACGTAATGATGTTAATCAAATTACACTCGTTGAAATCCTAGCATCCTTTTGATCAGCTATTACAGAAAGACGTAAAGGAAAAATAACTGAAATCATTTGGTATCGTTTCTTTTGCCCGGCAGTATATATGCATTTGTAATAAAATAAAGAAGATCCCAGAGAGACCGCTAGACTTGGAAAATATCTAGACTGTGCTCTTGTCTTTGTTAGAATAAAACTTCAGGGTCTGGATGACAGACTAATAATTACGGGAAGAAGCTGTCAACGGCTCTCATCATGTCGCGTTAGAGCTGCAAAGTTCATTATTTTGTTATCTCGTGAAAAACTGATGCTTTGATGTCGTGGAACAAATGTTTGAATGGCATAAGACGAGATGTGGGAACCACCTGAATGATATTTACATGGCAGCCGCAAAATTGAAATTTCGGTTTGGAAACCTCGTATAGAGCGTTGTCTATAGTAACAGTTACTGTCGCAACAGTTTTAGCTGTGGATATATAACTACAAAATTATCCCTGAAGCGATCTGTATCAGAAATAACGCCATCGATGTGTTTGTTATCTGTAACTGGCCAATTCTGACCACTACCAATGTGGGTTCGCCAACTATCCATTTTCATAAGCATTTCAACTCTGACGTAAATTGCATAATCGATCAAATCAAAAAGTGTCTTTGAGTCGTAATTTACGTCAGAACCTCGGACTAGCAGCTGTACACGTTTGTCCATTTCTCACAGCGCATTGTCCGTCTCTCTCAGTTGATTGTTTATTTCACCCACTGACCAAATTCAGGATTATTTCAACCAGCTGTCTGCTTTGTTCATGCACGCAACGAACTGTCCATTTCACGAACATGTATACATGTATGTCTGTTTCTTACAAAGCATTGTTTATTTCACTCAGTGATTCTTTAGTCACGACACGGACTGTTCAGTCAACGCAAGGGATTACTCACGGAACGAAATTATCTATTTCATAGATGAATCCAAAACCTTGGAAAGGGGGAGGGGGTGCAAACTTTAAGTCTTGGGGATGAGGGACAGACTGTATAATTCCAGTTTAGGGGAAGGCTATTTTAGCATGCTTATATATGCATGACGTGACTTTCAAAGGGTGTGGGGCACCCGGATCCGCATTCGTAGCTACTCGTATCTTTCCGTGACCGTCCAGAGGACTCGTATGCATCTCGTCGCCATTTTGATAAGACC
>JAUELE010246511.1:0-11082 GCA_031471655.1 Diodora aspera | reverse complement strand
GTATCTAATCATCTATGAGAACTCTTCCAATGTCAGGTTTACATTTGCCGAAGATTCTTTGTTACAATAAGAGCGAATGGTACGTATTAAAGGTTTTTGACCGATTATCCAGACGCAGTTTTGATTATGTCCCTTTAATCTGACTAACAAGCTCAATTAATCTTACTGTTTGCTAATAAGCAAATGGTCTCCGATTTCCCACGAGGCCGACACCTTTTTGGACTGATTTTCCTAATTGTCGGCCTCTTGAGGATGCACCGTGTTCACATTCGTGATAGGTTTTGACTTCGTAGAATCGCTAGTCGTCTCGCAGTGAATAAGGCCACATTAACCCCATGCGTGTCGTACGAGGCAACTATATGGGGAAAAACACAGCTATCTTTGTTTGATTTCTTGACGTTAGTTTACCCTCTGCTAGTATAGGCACTCATAGAGATGAGTGCCTGGAGTGGAACCCTTACACCAGTGTATGATCAGCGAGTCTGTAATTGAAGAGAAGGAAGCATTAAGAATTGACAATTCATAGCGATGTACAGTGCAATCTGTCCAAACCGGATCTGTCTAATCCGGATTTCGCTCACACCGGACTTTTTCTCTAGTTCCTCTCTTACCTATAAAGTCAATTATATTCTAAACCAGACACTTTACATTCCGGACTTCGGAGTAAAACTATGGACCCGACGTCTAATCACAATTGTAATTCCGTTGTCCAATCCGGACCGAACGTCTTGTCAATGAAACATTTAAGACATAAATTTGAATGATATCGACATCAACAATGCATAAAACGGCAGTAAATTGTTTATTTCGAAGAAAATATTTCTTTTTATGTACAATAAGTATTAAGAACACATCGAGATAAAGAAAAAATCATCATGTTAAAATATGCATTTTCAAACAATGGAGGAACACAAACATTTCTCTGACAAGCGTGACAGTATATGACATGTTAAATACACAACCAGTTGCTGTAAAGAAGTGTAATACACAATCGTCGTTTGCGTGGAATGAATGGATATTCGTGAAAGGATATATATGGCGCCAAGATTGGTGTTCTGGATACCGACTTGTATTGTGCATGTCTTTGTATAATAGTTTTAACATGCGAGCGCAACATCTGATAGTTGACGTGTTTTGTTGAATGAAGTAATAAAACATATTTGACTTCTTGTCTTCAGACAGATGTAATATCTGTGAGAACAACGTACATAGGTACCTGGCGTGACTGATTTGACTTGATACTATATATGTTTGTGCCTATTTATTCTGTTCAATTGAAGAGGAGCACGATCAGGTTGGGACTGACATTTAAATTCCATTTCAAATTATTGCCAGGAGTAAGAGATACTTATTATTAAATACACGTCATGGACAACACAATATTGGTCAACATGAGCTTACATGTGCTTTAGGATACATCGGTCAGTGTCCGCGTTTCTTCACAGCATTTTTGCCAGTTTAAAAAAGTATTCTTTCACTTTGAGCAGTGATTCTTAAACAGGAAGCGTGTGGCTCCAAGGAGAGAATTTCAGTTTTTTGGAGATGATTTGTAGCCGGCGGGGGGGGGGGGGGCATATTATTTCAATAATTACCACTGGAAAATGCTAATGGTGTACGGATTGAAGAAGGCTGGATTCTCATGGGGCGAAATGTGACCTGCGATTTGAAAAAAAACTTTTAATGTCATTAGATATAAGTGATTGATATTTTAACAGCTCAAATGGTTTCCCGTTCTCTTTTCGATTGTACTCAGACGGATGAATATTCATAAATCGTCGATAAAACGGAACCAATGTTATATTGATTGTTATTATGTGTGCCGGCACTTAGTTTGAAAATTGCCTTGAACATAAAGTGATTAGCAACAGTGAAAAAATGTTTGTTATTTTATACCATATAAACAAATATGATAAATGAGTCTGTAAACCATCTAGAAATGACAAATGGCTGTTGATATGAGGTAAACACCAGTGTGACAGCACCACCACAAATTGACGCGAACGACTTCAAAGCTGAAATCAACGGATCACCGTGTTTGTCGCCCGATAGGAACCAAGATTCAGAAACAAGTTCTTACAAATTTCGGACTTCGCTCCTTTACATTATTTCCAAGTTTCATGATGCACTTTATTGAATATATTGTTACGTTTCAATACATTTTACCAGCATGGGGTTGGTAAACTAGGCGCGGGCTAAATTATGGAAAATGGAAGTAATATTGTATCTTTAAGAAAGGAAATATCCAGTGCCAGTGCAGAAATGTAGAAATGAGACACAATGGTGTGGCGTGTAGTCGTATAAAAGTGAAGATAATGCAAGCCACCGGTTGCTTTATCCAACACATTACCTGCTTACTAAAGTAGTGGAATGAGGAAAAGTATAAATATTTGGATGAAGGATACATAACCTTCAGAACATCGGTGAACAAGGTGCAGTGTGTAAATTTAAAATGACAAGCATTTCACGACATGTACGAAAATATATATTGAAAAAGTTATTAGGAAAAATACAAAGACATGTAGAGGCATATCAAAATATTAAGTGACGATTTGAGCTGAAAACGATCCAGTGTATCAGAATCATAGCCTGACTCAACATTAGGTCAACAATTGATCAATTGCACATAAATCTTGAAATGAGAGCATAGAGGTACATGTATACATATTACACCATTTTTCAATTGTTGAATATACCATGCTTAAACCAGCATGCCAACATCATGTTGAGTATCATGCCAGATACCACATCTTGGTCGGTCCGACAGCGGTCATGTCGGGCAGAGGTTGGACCGGCGCCAAGCTTCATCCAGTGGGAAAGCGGTTGACTTATTAACATTTTAATGTAACAACGATACTCCTACCAGCGGTATGCTGCTGTCTGGCCGCTCAGGCATTCGCCGTCTACTCTCACCGACGCGCCGGTATGTCGATGTCGGGCCGTCCGCCATTCTGAAAATATTTCGTTAAGTATCTGATCATGTCTCACACGCGCACTGAGTTCATATACTGCAGATTTGCGCTATTTGCGTGCTATTCAGTATTATTATTATTATTATTAAAATATGACTGCTGTCTGCGGTTTTAAAAAAATCGAATGTTCTTCGCGGCATATTACCTATGCATAAGTATATTTCTTTGTAACTGGACAGGATGTATTACGCAAATTAATGATGTTTTAAAATTGAAATACTTTAGGTACCGGATATCCATTTAGACCAAAAAAGCCACCTACTCGTTAAAACTAAACAGGGGTAGACTTAAGCGATGAGATGTTTTTTTCTGGACTAATTCATGTATGGATCAGAACAAACTTTGTTATGTGAAATACAGGTCAATGGTGAACCTAAATGGTTTCGTGTTCAGTTAGTGTGTAACAATAAAACACACTTAAAACCTCGGGAACCCTGAAATTGTCCTCAGGGCAGATGAGGAAGGGAACCAGACATTGATCGGAAGAGAGCCTAGTATTCCCATAGATATTTTCTAGTTGATGCGCAGTATTGTTAAAGGAAGACAGGTTTCTGACTTACATTTCAAAGGTTAGTCGTTGTTAATTCAATAGACGAGAGTCAGAGAGGGGTTTAACTGCACACTTGATCCATGGCCATCAGTGAGAGAATACTGGATGGCGCATGTATCTTTTCAACTAGTTTAGACAAGACGTTTCGATCCGGGGCTATAGAGGGGAAAGGTTATCCAAATTCCGTATACTAATGAAGTACCAGTGTACATGCTAACACAGTATAAACCCCGCTACCCTATATCCCCAAACGGTTGCAACTGAGCAAAAATTATATTCCGTCTTTGGTAAGTCTTCAACTTAGTCATGTGTGGAAACAAATAACACTAACTGTATAACAACATCAACAAGAAACATTGCTTTGAATAAGAAAAAAAATAATGCATATCAGAACACGGAATTGAAACTGGAAATTTATGTATGATTAAACTGCTGAGAACACACAAACCCCTTCATCTGAACACTGTAACACTCACTTAATTTATCCTCGGGCTGGTCGGGCAGCATGTAAACGACTTACTGTCGCAAAAAAAAACATTTATTTATTTCAAAAATATTTCAGTTTACTGGCAGTTTCAATACAGATAAATTCCACTCTTCGTGATACGGTTCTGGAATGTAATGCCCCTGTTGTGATCATGTTATGCCTAAAAGGAAAACACACGACTGCTAAACAGACACTCATCCCATTCACAGGAAACCGATCTGTCTTGAACTGTTACCGAGTGTTTTCTGTCTTCGCCCTCTTCCACGTCGTTTAATCCACAAGGAAAATAACTGAACTTGAAATATTAATTGAAGCCTGAGCTGACACTCAACCTGGAAATAATTCTTTCACAGATGATCCGCATTTTTTCTAGCGGCTTTTCTTCGAGCTATCATATTGCTTTCCACTCGTGGAATACCGTCCTCTTCGATGGGGACGGTGACTTCTACCCGGGGGATGTTGTCCATGCTAATGGGTCGCCTCATGGAAGGAGGGGAATTGATCGGGGTCATCACGCCCGGCAAAACGGGGGTGGACACACAACGGGCAATAACTGCGAATGGACTTCCAGGGCTGGAGAAATTAAATCCAAGCTGTTCGTTGTTATGAGGAAGTATATTTTTAATCTTGCGTCTCAGTGACCCTCCTCTTCTCTTTTTGGACTGCTTTGTAGAATCATTTCGCGATAGTGTGCCGGAGGCAAGATCGGGGACACTGCTACAACGTTCAACATTTTGATGAAGACGAGCCTTCAAACAGAAACGTTTTGTATTGGAAAATTTTGCTATAGATTCGGCACAGTCTTTCCTGCCCACATAGCGAGCCCAGTCTTCTGCACACAATTTCCGCCCGTGATCTTTTAGTTTGGGATCAGCTCCTGCAAATACAACAAATGTTAAGATTTGTTTTAAAACGTAAAATTGAAAACAATTTGTGCACATGTCTATCATTCCACACGATAAAACTAAATATGGAGCAACTCAATCTACTTCAATTCCATATTAGAACTCATTTTATGACAAACATGATGTTACTGAGGCCTTGGTATGTGCAAATAAATCTGAAAGGTCAAATTAGACTACAACGTTTGGGTGCTTTCTTTTGGGTACGGATGAATAAACGTTCTCTATTTGAAATGTGAAATATACATTGTGTCTCATGATGCGAGGAAATAGTGGTGCGCCTGCCCAGGGGTCACATATAAACATATTCCCCAAAATGTAATGGATATGCATTATATCCGTTAGACATTTTAGCGCAAAGGAATGTGTACCCCCAATGCTATTAATAAAAGGCAGAAAAGGTCTGTCCTTCAAACGTTCTACGATCAATCCACGGCCTCCCACCCTAAATAGATCTACTTTTAGCATAGCTTCAGCTGGCACCAGAAGGATGTCAATTAAGGTGATACACAAGGAATGTTACCTGCATAAAGAAGCAGGCGAGCACAGTCCGTGCGACCCTGAATGGCAGATTTCATGAGCGCTGTGAATCCCATTCTGTTGGCATGATCGATACGAATCCCTTTAAAATCTTGCAGAAGGAGTCTCACCACATCCGCATGACCTGTAATTGACATAAATAAGAGACACTAATGAGACCCTTCGGAGGCAAGGAGGAGGGATGGCTAAAACACGGTAATAATGACATGTCCTCTAGATCTGACCAGACGTTGAGTAAATCATAATCGGGAACATATTTTGATAATGGATTTATCGAAGACTTCGACCAAATATCGGAGTTTGGATATTTGTCAGGATACATTGTTTTGGTCATATCAATTAAAAAATGTAAATGACATTGTTTTGTTCTCCGATAGCCCGTCTTCACCCATTTGCCTGTTGCAGTTATTGTGTCTTTGGTCAATTAAGGATCCCTCATCAACAGACAATGCTTGGTAGTCCTAACGAAATTCTGTCATTATGCGATACAAACTCGTGATTAAACCATACTGCTTTATCACGTGTACTTTATGAAGGACTTCGCTATGTTTCTCAGGGTATGATTTCGTCAGGCGTTGTCGTTATGGTTCTAATGCACAAAGCCAATCTGTTGAATTAAGTACAAAACAATGAACAAGAACTGATGTCTACCTGTCACAAAATGCGATCGGTCAAAAGATCGTTCTCCTTTCTGTCGTTTGTGCTTACTTCAACTGGCGCAGTTCTGCTATACCAAAGAAAGAGTTTTGTTCATCCGAAATCTCTCGTAACAATGCACACTGCTATTTTTTTAGTAAATCCCAGGGTGCATTTTGAAATGTTCTTAATATCAGAGAGCAGGTAATAGTAATAAAGATGCTACATGTGCATCACTATTGGTATGTAGGTATTTTTATGTATATGTATCGTTCCCAATGGTGTTTTCTGAAACGAAAACATTGAATTTTACTACGTGTCCAACTGTAAGACAATAGTGACACAAGGGTGAATGCGATAAGCCAGTTTATATTTGAAAAATGAAACAAAGACAAAGCTACATGTTCTTTTCGTGAAAATGTCAAATTCCACTTTTATCTCGGCTTTGGAACCTACCGCAGGGTGGGCGGTTACTGAATGTCACCCATGTAGAAAACGCAGTTGATGAACTTTGTTTTAAGCGAAATCGCCGCGACTGAGCGATCTACAACGCCAATGGTGGGTGCCTGACCCTGAGGGTGCGGGTTCGAATCCCAGACTGGACTCAACACAAAACAATACTAGAATAGCTACATGTACTTTGTTCAATGAATGTCATCCTAAATTAAAAACAGGATGTTATATTTGATCATTGCCCAATTAGGTCAGTTTCCCGTGTCAGTGTCAGTTGATATTTGATACTGAAGTAACGAAACTGTTCATCCATATCAAATCCAAAAATACATTTACCAATACACTTCAAATTCAATTTTCGAAAGACAACCAGAAAGACACATTTGAAAACTTTAAGCCGAAATATATTTGTTGAATGGCTAAACATAACCATGATGATAATCGATATTCAATTAAGATACCATTGTACGCCTGTCATGGAATTGAATTGGTTTTATCTGTGGAGATGTCCCAGTTGGAGACATCTAGTGTCCGCAAATAAGGTCTGGTTCTAAACGCTTTGGGGAACACGAAATGTTTAAATATAACATCTTCCATTAAGCCCTGGTCGCAAAAATTAAGTTGGACATTCAACTCGTTCAGTTAACCCGTTTTCAGTATTAGGAATATCGTATGATTTTAGAATGGGCAATAATATAGCTCAGTGTAAGAGAAATGTTAGTCTGCCTTAATATGAATATGTATGGTTAGTTTTCAAACAGTCCATGTATTTTCATATCCAGCGCTAAACCTCCAAGCACAATATGTCAACTGACCAGTTAACCTCTGCTATGTTTTGTTTACACTGAAATGGTCTCCTCGTTTTAGCAGCTGAGAGAAATTACTTCTGCTGTGGATCACATAACAGTTGCATTGTTCCGTTCAGAAGGTACGACTGGAACTTTAAACAGCAAAGCCAAGTGTCTGAACTATGTATACACAACAACAAACATTTTTAATGATGAACTAAAAAGCAGGTACACAAATGGTGTTTTCACTGCAATGTCTATGTTTTACATTCTGTTATTACTCGCCCGTGGTGAGATCACCCGTTTGATAACAATTAGTTGGTTACACACATTGTTAGATAACATCTCGTGCTGATCACGTGATCAAATACTTGTCACGCATTGGTCAAGCTGATTTTAGCGCATTAATACAATGTAGCCGATCGTGACCCGTGGGACGTCATATTTGTAAACAAACAAAAACATTTAGCCCAAAATGGCGTCCATAAACACTTCGGATATTTTTGACAATTATTGTTCCGGGTGGCTTGGGGAAAACTAAACGGATAACTTACAAATGTCCGCGCTCTTCTTACCTTTTCACCTTTTCAACACTGTATCTCCGATTTATTAATACAAACTATGCATTACAAATTATTTCACAACGTTGATGATGAGGCGAT
Organism: Diodora aspera; assembly: GCA_031471655.1. Lineage (NCBI taxonomy): Eukaryota > Metazoa > Mollusca > Gastropoda > Lepetellida > Fissurellidae > Diodora > Diodora aspera. The sequence continues at coordinate 3,095 of JAUELE010246511.1, read as the reverse complement.
CACTGCACAACAGTACTAGTCAACACGGGCTTCAACCAGTTGAAAAACACAAACAATCAGTTGCTGTTGGAGAGGACAGATCGCCTTCTTCAGTCCGAATGACAACAAAACATCGCGCATTTTGGCATTTTCAAAATCTCTTGCAGTAATATACATGTAGTCCCTGATATAAATTCCAATCGAGTACCAGCGCTGCAAACTATACTTTCCAACACGCTGCGTCACCGTGCTCACCTCTGCAAGACGACGTTCAAGGACATTAATGAAAGAGAAAGAGAAAGAATGCGGTGACGTCACGATTATATTACGTGACGTCACAATGCGGTATTACGCAGGCTTCATGACGCCTGAAGCCGATCGCGTTAAAATAGAGTTGAATATTAAAGGCTTAAAATGGGCCAGTAATAAAAAAAATACCAAACTTGCTCCCGTGTGATACCATTTTTTATTGAAACTCGTGAATGGTTTTGGTATCTTACGAGCGAAAGCGAGTTTCAATAAAAATGGTACCACACGGGAGCTCGTTTAGCATTCTATATATATATTTTCTTATTGGTTGTGCATGACTTCGCGATCGTTGACTTCTTAAAGGGATAAAACAAATCACAGAGATACATGTAATCCATTCTTTTAAAGTTTACACAGTCTCTTGAAAACTGTCTGCAAAGCGTAAATAATGAAACAAATTAATTTGTTATGCATTTCAGGCCTAGCCATGAGTATATTTTGTAAGGTGTTATTGTTGGTTTGTGACTAAAGTATTGGTTGCTAGGGACTTTTTGTGTGCAAATGTATCAAAACTTCGAGACCGTTTTTCTCATGATTTTGAATCCTGAGGGATTCCCAATCCTCTTCAAGTTTTCTTCAATATCTCTATCATTTTTTAAGATACAGCACTAATTTTAGTATCACTATAAAGATTATTCCATGCCTATTTTGTTCTGCGCATGTTTGTGACCCTGTGACGTCACTTCCGGTAGGATTTGGGGTCACTGAGGTCACTGTGATTGTTTTGCAAGCTCGCTACGCCGCGCGCGGGAATCGAACCCGAGTCGTCTGGATTGCAATCCTAGACGCTACCGCTACGGCCACGCAACTTCTGACAGTGTACAAGACAGTTTAACTAGTCATTTACACAAATGTTACGAAAATAAACGAAGACAAAGCAATCCCTTACCCTAACCCTAAAGAAGATAGTAAAGGTGTGCCAAACCCTGAAGAAGACCGTAAAAGACAGCTCAAAGTCGCTTGGCCGCTAATTAGTTGGGTTTCTATTTATAGCACGCGTAGGGCCGACTCGCGCCGGGTAAAATACATTCTAACCATAAAAATAATAAAAAATTACAATAATATGATTATAATGTTTTTGTTAGAAAGAAGTGAAAAATTTAAAACACACTGAAAGTTTCACCGAAGAATATTCCGTCGATGTCCGAATGCTTTCCGAATATGAGGCGAATGCATGTTTTACATGTGTAACGTTGCCTAAGGTTTACGACCTACTTCTGTGTATATTTCTCTTTTCATAAGTTGTTTTTTTTTCAAGAAAACACTGAGTTTGAAAGTGGGATGCAAGATCCCGAGCATGAACTATGTTTGGTGTACTAGTATTCAGTCTAGCATAAATGACATAAACTGCAGAATAGACATCATAAACGTGTTTGCCTAATTAAATAACACTGTATCCCGAATTCCTGAGACGAATTTATTTTGTACTTCAAGCAATATCCTCACTGTGCTTTGTTCCCTCAACTCATCAAGCTTGTACGCTGAACGGAGTTAAAACAAGCATACTGACGTCCAGAAAAAAAGTATACCAAATGATTTCAATTATTTTCCCTTACGTCCTTATGCTATAGTTAATCAAAAGGAAGCTTTGATTTCGGTGAGTGTAAATTGATTAACATCATCTCATTGATAAACATTCCAAGTCTTGAAGGGATATCTCTTGTATAGTCAACGCATTTGTGAATTTATTCAGTAGTCTCTCAACATCTTGGTATACTTTCTTCTGGACGTCATTATAGTTGGATAAAAATAAAAACACGCCACAGCTTGCGCAACATATAGGCCGAATGTCTTGACACTCATATATACAAGAACATTACACAGAATGTTTGTGAATGATAACAAATTGCCTAGGTCTCCAAAAGAAAAGAATTAACAGAAATATTAAAGTATCAAGCATGTTGTTTTGTTTGTGTATCAATTGTGATATGTATATGCTTCAAAGTTTATGCATCGTTCTCAGGGCTGTTTTTGGAAAAGAAAGACCTTGGTTTGACAACTATTCCAACTTTAATGATTAATCCAGGGTCGATGCTTTTCCATAATTGTTGTTGAATATAAGGCTCGCAAACCGCGTTTGTCAAAATTTGTCGGCATAATTGTGGAAACGACAAGAATAAAGACTGTTGTTCGATATCCACAGAAGCTGTTCAGTTCAAGGACAGATGAACTTTCAGCATGACACCACAATGACATCTACCCTTTCTTAAATTCAGGTGACTTTAATAGAATCATATTTACATGTATGTGCATGTATTTACAGTTCCTTGGATAAAAGTGAAACATTTAACCAGAAAGATTTTACGAATGTTTCAAAAGTCATAAATTAAAAAAAGATATTCAAGACCGAAAGCATAGCCCATACCATCGCTTTCGATTTACTTGTGTAATCCTTCCAATAATAGTTTGAATTTGACTATGCGCCGTGACACTGCCACCGAGAGTGTGCGCAACTGCTGATGGAAGGATGGCAGATTATTTAAGACTGTTTAATGTATTATTGATAAACTGACGATCATAAGAAAGGTTTCCCAAACGTGTTGGTACTTTTTCTGTCATAAACAATTTACTCCTAATACTGTTTAAGAACGATCCTGTTTACATTTAAGTGCGATTATTGTGTATATCATTGTTGACATCTCCTCATATAGGTAACCGTCAAAGTAGAAGGTTTGAATCACCTTGCGTTCTTTGCCCTTATTGTGATCATTCTCAACAACTGATTGGCAACGTTTCTTTGATGGTAAGTTTACTTATTATAATAAGTTAACAGTTATGCTCTTATATCATTAATTACCAAAGTAATC
>JAUELE010246500.1:0-11082 GCA_031471655.1 Diodora aspera | reverse complement strand
CATATTCGACACGCAACCTGAGAGGGGACCATGTTTGTTGATATCGTGAGTGGGCGGAGCTATGTATGTAACACGCCACTTGATTGGATCTTCAAAGCCGACAAAAGCTCTTTGATGTCTCACACCCAAGTTTGACGCCGAAAATCCTACACTTTAGCAAGGGAGAACGTGGCTTTGTCCTGTTCTCCCGATGCGGTGTCAAGATGCTTTTGAACCAACTGGAAGAACTTGTCATGTTGTTAGGAACACCCTAACTTGGATGGTATCTATCAAGGTTCCCAGATATGCAATCTTGTGCAATAATCGAAGTTGATTATCCACCCAAGCTGAATAAGTAGACCCACTACTAGTTGACATTGCTGTTTCAGTATCTCTACAGCCCGGTGTAGCATTGAGGCAGTCGTCCAGGTAGCCTGTGAACTGTATGCCATGCTTGCGGAGAAACGTCTTTATTGCATTGGTTACTCGGGTAAACAGCCTCTGGGCCCATGAGATACCAAACGGGAGAACCTTCCACTGGTAGTGTTTGCCCTGAAAGCAGAATCTAATGTACCTTGTGTGCCGGATGGATCGGGACATGCAGGTAAGCATCTGAAAGATCCAGGGAGATAATATAATCCGTGTGTCGTAAGACCTTCTGGATGACCGAGATCATGACTAGCTTGAACTTATAGGGCTTCCTCAAGTAGTTGCTGAATCCGCCATGTTGTGAATAAGTCTCCAGGAAGATGTCCGAGTAAAAGCCTGGAGTGATGGTTGAGCCCTGAACCTCTCTATGACTTCTTTGTCGAGAAGAGCTAGGATGTTTTCTTGCAGAAGGTTGGTATTCTGCTGTCTGATCACTGGGTGAGTCGTTGGTGGTGGCAATTGATTCAGAGGTAATCTGAACCCATGCTTGAGGATGCTGGTGACAAAGTGCTCCTGAAGTAGGAGCCAATTCCTGTGGTGTCTTTGTAGTCTTCCGCCTGCGGGTGAAGACACGACCAGGACAGCTAGATGCAGAAGGTTCAGAGTTGTGGGGTCTGACAGGCGAGTCACTGTCTGGTAAGGACCCTAGTAGCAGTGGCGGGCCTCGTCGTATGTCCTTTCGGATTATCTGACCTTCTGGATGGAAGACGGCACTGCGTGGTCTGGTAAGAACTCTGACAGCCTGTCTTTTCAATCGTTATAACTTCTGCAAGGGCTTGCACTGATATTCCTGTTGTAAAGAAGTTGGAACCGAATCTGTGTCTGGTAGGTCTCGTAGTGTCTTGCAGCGTGATCATTGGCTTGTCCATTGAATAGGTCCTTTCCTGACCAGAGTTGGCAAATGAGTTGTGGCTGGAGGTTTGGCATCTGTTGAATGTACTCCTGCCTCCTGGCCAGAGAGATCGTTCCAAGTTAGTGACTGAGGGTGTCTGCCAGGATGGGCACATGCTTGAGCATCTCCTTGAGAATGGATTCTCTCTCAGATTTCTGTGTTGTAGGGTCTTCGTCATGTTGACCGGACTCCAAGGAGATTATCAGCACTAAGGGGTTAGCATAGATCATAGACAACGGTAGTAGCGAAGCTCTGATCTGGTTGTCTACATCTTCGAGAGCTTTCTTTCCTTTAGAAGAGCTAACCTTTTTCATGTCACCCAAGAAGAAGAGATCTGAATCTGCGAGTGACGCATCCTTAGGGGGAACAAAACCATGAACAGGAAGTTTCTTGGTGGTCGAGGTGCAAGACTGCAGCAAAGAACCTTGGTGCGGGTCCTTGAAAGTGTTGTCTAGATTGATGATGATCAACGCATGTATGTTGACAGCCCCGCTACCGCCACTGTGAAGAGTGTGAAGCGCTGGACTGAATCTCGGGTCCGACTTCACGCTCCTCACAGTGGTGGTAGCGGGGCTGTCAGCATACATGTATTTGATGCTCGGAGTTGATCACTTCCGCTTAAAAGCCTGGGGATCATTGCATGTGTGTGTGTGTTTTCGATGATTTTTAAGTGTATGCATTAAAGCTGTTTCCGACACCAGAAATAGTTTTTGACTTCAAGAACACATTCTTCTGTGTACCTTCCGCGAAAAGCATGGATCACAGTTGTAAGACAGGATAGAAACAATACCAAAGTTCATTGAGAGACTTGAGGTACAGTTTTGTTATATTTTAGCCATACAGGGGTTAGGAAAGAAGATTTTAGCAATGGGGCTATGGTCCCATGAGTGAGGAATGCAATGGGCCATCATTACAGATCAAAGGGACACTTTCGTTCTGAATCAATGGTCATGTAAAATATAACAGAGGCATATCTAGTTACTTACAAACATTTAGTGATCAATAAGCATTGTCAGAAGACATCAGAGCTCACCAGTTAAGCCACTGAGCGTTTCAGCAGTAAACATATTTTATTCCCACATCTTACACGTGATGAGAGAAACATCTGTCTGCATCAAGACACAGAGCCATCAAAGCAAAACTCTAAAATTCCAACTCAACAATTACTGACAACTTTCAGGGATGTCATACTGAAATAATGGGAGCTAATATTTACTCTACTGGAAACCATAAATGGTTAGATGCTTGGATTCATAGTGGGACTCTGCAGTCTTCAGCTATATGCCCACTTTCACCAATTGAGTACAGGAGGAAAACCTGCAACACCAGTGGCGAGCTGGATTCAGTGAAACCTGTGAGCTATGGTTGGTACTGACGAACCTATGTCGAGACCACAATGTGGCAGTGCAGCATATGATCACTGCATGTAGAAATACGGACTACTGTACAGAAACGTGTCGATACCCCTACGGCAAGAATTAAACCCATGATCCTTACGCCAGAAGGCCGATGATCAACCAACTGAGCTAACCTGCCACCCGAGCTACTTTAAAAGGATGGTGATTCACTCATCTGAACCTTTAAGGCAAATAACATGTCTTTCATACATAATAACTAAGGGGTGCTATAAATTATTCTCATCAATATAACTTAAGGATCACTGACAGGAAACGAGCCCAAGCACATCTTAAATTTGACATGAAGTTGAGTAAAGGAACACAAACCAGCTTCATTATCAATAGGGAAGGTCCAGAGTTTTCCCTCCTTCGTCATCTGGATCATTTCTTCAAATGCATTCTGTGGTGGCAGCATGGTGAGTCGATCGAGAGTGTCTGCCTCCAAGGTGTCCCATAGTGACGGTCTTTTGGTACTGGCACTTTTCTTGTCTGGCTCTGAAGAGCATTAGGGTGTATCAAGAATCATAAACAAAGATATCATATTTTATATGGGAAATACTGACAGCTTTGACAATATTGCTGTTTCAACTTAAATCTGACATGATTGCTGAATTGATCTCATACAGCCTGTCAATCATTTTGTTGGACTGATCAATGAAGAAGTTTCAGACACGCCTATCATTAATGCCACTAACATGCAATTTTCCTTGAAGAAGTTCCAGACACACAGGTCTATCATTAATGCTACTAACTTGCAATTATCCTTCAAAAGACAGTTCATGAAAGGGATTGATAGAAAGGAAAGTGAAAGCAAAAGATCACCATGTTAGTCGCCTTTTAAAAGCATCGGGTTACTGAGGCCCTATTCTATTTCCGTGACACCACGTCACTCCCTGGAAGCCCCATGAAGTTGTACAAATATGAATTTACGCATACTCGGTACAGATTTAAAATTTTAATCTGTCGTACTGATAGTCGTTTACTTGCATACATACTGTATAGGGCCCTTATCTGGAGCACTGGCTTAGATGCCCCTGGCAGCTAGGTTGCTTCAGCGTGAGAATCACTGCCTTATTGTGAACTTACACATTATGCAATGCTTACCAGCTTTACTCGGGGGAGTGAATATACCCAACCCTGGTCCTTCATACAGCTTTATGGTATCACTGCAAACAAACAAACAGTTCCATTACAATAGATCAGTACAGCATACTACACAACAGCAGACATGCTAACCTTTTAAGATTTTCCAGAATTATCACAGAATTGGGACTGTCCTAGTCTCCTGGAAGATACAAGAAATCCGCAGTTTCAAGTCGCTCGACTGCTTCTGTTGTTCTTTTGGTTCTCTTTTCTATAATTCATCTTTCTCTACAAGGTTTCAGTAACAAATCTTATACCCCACTTCCGGTCTCGTCGCCATGGTTTCTTTTGTTAAAAGTGTAGGAATATCATCAAAACTGTAGGTGTATCAGATTACAATGCTGAAAAGAGGCTATATAGAGTTCTAGTAAGCATGCACGCCCTAAACAGAGATAGTAAAACAACCCGTGCATTTGCTGCACAAGCCCAATGTGAATGCGTCCCAGTCCCAGTGAGGCTCTATTTTTAGAGACATTCTTGGCAAGTATGTAAAATAATTATTATGTGAAATATACGTGTGTGTAATGATTATAACTCGACCGGAGTAGGGTATAAGACAAATATACTCACACTTCCTCGGTGTATCGGATGATATCCCGACAGTTCCGATACACCTCGGAAAGTGTGAGTATATCTCTCACATATACATTTTTGTTATTAGAAAGTACGGGTACTGGTTAAGACCACACGTGTATACCATTTTAGCATAAAATACGTAGTGGTATAAATGTCAGGAAATTAAATTATGAAATTATGTACTTCAATGCACTTTTAGTTTAAAGAGTTTCATATAATCCGATATCAAACTGGTTATGTTTCAACAAGCTGACGTTTTACGTGACATTTGCTGAGAGACATGGAAGCTGTTGACTTTTTACAATAACATGTGACTATACTGTTCGAAGAGACACCATTGCAGGTCATTCACATAAAGCTCTAAAGACATTTTATATTCAGTTGAGGAAAATACTAAATAACACGATATTATTCCTCCCAAGTATGGAAATACTTAATCACTTTTTCCTTTTGCAATGGATTTCGTTTCGGGAAATACTTAAATGTAAAGTCATCCTGTAACGTCTTAATGATACGGAAGTTCCAAATGAAATCTACCTGGGTGGTCTACCCGTTATTATTCGTGGTTGCGTTTCGGCGACACTGATCATAATCGTTCGTGTTGGACATTGTATACGTGATTTGTTGATCCCAGACAAACCTATACAAAACTACTCCGTGAGAAAGTGTTTGAACTGGGTTGACCTGTCGCTGTTCAGACATTGACCTCGGAAAGCGAGATGAGTGGCTGGCTTCACCTCTGTAAAATCATCTCGTTCGTGTAGTTATTACAAGTCACATAGCGGCCGAGAACCCGTGTTGACAAACTGTGGTAAACATTTAAAGATGGCGAAGACACCATGTGCACTTCTTGGTGACGTTGTAAAGTTACAGGTCACTAAGTAAATCCTTCTTTACATCGCTAAAATCGTGAGCTTGGGTGAAACAGTTTTGTACACGTATCAGCAGGGGTGGCCTTGATTACTAATGGAATTTAGCCACATAAAGAAAGATTAGACCGAACTGGTCGCTACACTGATCTGGTCGCAACACCGAAAAATCCCAACAAATTAGCCAAGAAAGATGAAAACAGCGACTTTTAGATGTCGATGTTATTGAAATGTTTTTGTACAAATAACTGAATTAACATTAGGCCCTAGCTACATGTTTAATGACGGTAGCAGACGTACGTTAATCAGTCAACTTTGGCGATATATTATTCCTCAAATTAGGAGCAGATCCAGGATTTGTATAATGAGGGGGGGGGGGGGGCACAACATAGGTCATGAAAGATATCAAGATTCAGAGAAGTTTGGGGGCTTGTTCCCCCGTAAAATTTAGAAAAATTAACATGCAAAACGGTGAAATTTCAGCCCATTTCATGAGTTTTCATAAAAATGTTGGAGTTAATTTGGTGGTAACATAGCAACAACAAAAAAATGTCAAGGTGCCCACAAACAAAGACGATAATAATAATGAGTTAAACGAATACCGAATGTGCACCTATTTCACAAACGAAAATATATAATATATCCTATTAACATTATAGCCCGAATTGTATTCTTTACCGGTGTAGATCTAACTTGTAGAGACCGCAGTACACTCACTACTAACTACCTAGTTGTCTCCCTTGGGCTCGTGACAGTGGTGTCATGTTGGCAACATTGGACTTCCCAAGGAGTTGAGATAATAAAGATAGCCTACCCCTCTGGCCGTTCACTAATAACATCACTTGCCTTATTTGTTAGCAAGTCTAAACTTATATGATATTATCTGTAGATATTTTCTTTAGCAAGTCTAAATTGATATACTGGCGCCTGCAGGTTTTTCTTTTCTTTTAACAATTTGTATAAACAATCTACAAGTGTAAGTTAACTACTGTTAATATGCCTGTAAACGTGAAGACAACATTTTAAATAACAAAAGAAATTATATTCTCCTATGCATTAAGAAGCTTGTCGCTGTTTGTCCAAAATCTGCCAGACTTTGCGGTTGAGAGTTCGAATCCCATACCATACTCTTTGCCCGAAGGTTGAACGCTGACATTGAAATTATGTAGATGTTATTATTGTGAAATGGCTGAAAAAGGGCTGAACATGACGTTGAATCCAAAATCACTCAATCGCGCGGTGTAATGTTAATTCATTATTTACACATTATGTTAATAATTCATTATTAACGCATTATGCTCAGAATTCATTATTAACGCATTGTGTTAATAATTTATTATTCACGCATTATGTTAATTCATTAGTTACGCATTATGTTAATAATTCATGATTTACTCATTATGTTAATAATTCATGATTTACGCATTATGTTGATAATTCATAAGTTACGCATTATGTTGATAATTCATTATTTACGCATTATATTAAGAATTCATTATTAACGCATTTTGTTAATTATATTAATAATTCATTATTTACACATTATGTTAATAATTCATTATTTACGCATTATGTTAATAATTCATTATCTACACATCATGTTAATAATTCATTATTTACGCATTATGTTTATAATTCATTATTTACGCATTTTGTTAATAATTCATTATTTAATGTTTTTCACTGTTTCGCTGTAAATAGCTACTTACTGCTCTGCTTATGCTTATACGATAACAACGTATGAATGAAAGTAGCAGAGCCTGGTCGGTGTTAGACAGTATACTTGGGATGTAGGTGCACATGTGTTTTAAATATACACATTGCTAACCGTTCTCTGGACGATTCCAGAAGCAGGAAAACACAGGACGTGACATTTTGAGGAAGTGTGTTGATATTTTGGAAGCGTGGCTTGGGAGTTGACAATGATACTGGATACTGACAAACACAAGTACAGAGAACGTCGACATTGCGGCCACACTTTTCAACATAACATTGAATTGTTGAGTAAACATCTTACAAACTGCTTCAATTTTGTCTTTAATGTCAAAAGTTAAACCGCGTTTTGGAATTCCCCAAAAGGAAATGCAAAGGACCCACATGTTGGGTTACCTCATCACTGTACATGTGTTCGTGGTGCTTGTATAAAAGATGTCTACATGTATAGGTTCTAGACTAAAATATAGTCTCTGAAGCAAGGTTAATATTTCTCATTTTAAAAAAAAATTGGAATGATATGATACACCTTAGTAATAAAATAAATAAGATCTCAGGGAGCCTGCTCACTTCAGCAGCTATCTAGACTGGAAAAATATATAGACTGTATGCTTGTCTCTATTATACAGTATAATAAAGCTTCAGGGTCTGGATGACAGAGAAGTAATGGTTCATAGACGTTCGTAATGATTGCACACAAGAGGCTGATTCAAGGGGACTGAATGCAGTTGTTTTTAGGATAGACTAAAATTATGAAATTATTATTTGATTTGATTTTTTTTCCTATGTTCCGTGAAGAGACTGACTTCTACAACAGACTGTTTTCGGAATCGTCTTGCCTAGACTTTCCTATAACCTTGAGCTAAACTGACTTGTGGGTCTATACAAATTCCACAGTCATGGGGCAGGCTAGACGTTTGTCAAGACCTTGAGTCAAGGCACAGAAAGCTGAACATCTCACTCTAACATAGCCATCTCTGCTTGGTCCTACCTAAGGCACAGCTAGGGAAGGTAATATAGTCCCAGATATAATAACCTGTGTCTGATTTTACATATACTGCCGGGCAAAAGAAACGATGCCAAGATTTTGAGAGACTACTGAATAAATTTACAATTGCGTTTGCTATGCAAGAGATATCCCTTCAAGATTAGGAAGTTTGATCAACCATATGATGTCAGCCACATTACACTCGTTGAAATCCTAGCACCCTTTTGATCAGCTATGACAGAAAGACGCAAAGGAAAATAACTGTAATCATTTGGCATGGTTTCTTTTGCCCGGCAGTGTCTATTTAAGGAACTTTAAACCTTAGGGTCTTGACAAAAGTCTAGGGGCAGGCCTGACTATTATCAGGCATTCGTGAAGGTAAAACCCAGTGTTTCAAGTCCGACTGTTCCTTCTGTAGACTGCAACACGCATTGGCAAGCAAATAACGATAGTGAGCATAAGCTATTGTGATAGACCTATGATTTTTGAAAACACTCTTTGAGACCAATGAACAAAGAGCATACAAAGCGCTGTGTATGTAATGTGGGAGAAGAGACACACAGCTTACTTCAATGAAGATATTCTTTCTCTCAAATATCCATATACATGTATACTGACGTCCAAAAGAAAGTATACCAAATGATTTCAATTATTTTCCTTTACGTCTTTATGCCGTAGTTGATCAAAAGGATGTTTGGATTTCGGTGAGTGTAATTTGATTGACATCATCTCATTGATAAACCTTCCAAGTCTTAGGGATATCTCTTGTATATCCAAGTCATTTGTAAATTTATTCAGTAGTCTCTCAAAATCTTGGTATACTTTCTTTTGGACGTCAGTATATATATTAGACATGTGTGTTTACAAATAACTTCCACAATGATGAAAGAAATGTACGGTATCAACAATATTATATCAAGTGTTTGTGCGTACAAAGGATTTTCAGCATTCCAGAATTATGCAAGAAGCTCATATATATATTAGGCTGTGGTGTTTACCAAAGGTTTCCAGTAGCAACTATTCGTGAATTACCAGTATGTACAAAGCTGACCGTTTCAAACATGTTATATACTAGATGTTTGTGTTGGTCAAAGGTTTTCAGGTAATGAACTAAGAAGCTTCAACATTCAACAATATGAACTTTCTCAGTTGCGAATTGAACAGCTCAATATATTTCCGTGTTATTTAAAAATAAAAGCGACTGTAAAAAGGCCTTTATAGTCGACTATTAACAACTTTGGCATTTCTGATATACTTTTAGATGATCTTCAACGGATTATTGCGTGATTCGGTCCAAGCAAAGAATAAACGCTACATGGAAGCAACTTGTCAGAAACTGGTAACTAATTGGCTCTTCGTAAATATAGAATGTAAACATTATTTACATTCAGAAGTATTTGTCGCAGGTTTCATCCTATACATTTTAAACATGATGTGGAGTCACGTAAGCTTGCAAAGTTGTACATGAAAGGCAGATACATTTAATTACAAGGTACGCTGCAGAACAACATGCATTGACACACTCCACACACAGCAAAAATGTGTAGGTTTCCATGCAGTGGAAACCTGAAGGAAACCTAATGGAAACTTAAGTTTCCATTAGGTTTCCATCAGGTATCCACTTAGTTTCCTTATGCATGGAAACCTACAAATGTCCCGGTTTCCATCAGGTTTCCGCTTGGTTTATTTACCCAGTTTCCCTAAGTTTCCGTTGAGTTTCCGCGCTCGTTAACTTTACCCAGTTTCCCTAGGTTTCCGTTGAGTTTCCGCGCTCGTTAACTTTACCCATTTTCCGTAAGTTTCCGTTAAGTTTCTGCGCTTAAATTTTTTCCCAGCAGTAGGAAACTTACAAAGCTAGTCGTGAAAGTTTCCATTAGGTTTGCCAGCAGTAGGAAACTTACAAAGCTAGTCGTGAAAGTTTCCATTGGGTTTCCATGCTGTGAAACTTAATTGTAGGTTTCCATGCACAGAAAACTGCTGAGAAACCAAGATTACCCGGTTTCCATTGAGTTTCCTTGCTTTAGGAAACTTAGAAATTTTTGCTGTGCATCCGCCATCACATTCTGTTTTTTCGAATATATTGGATGTTCATGTTGCATTCTTGTAGAATAAGGCTCCAGCGTAGCAGCCGTTTGTTTCTGTCCTTCTTTTGTTGAGGAAAGTCAGTGGGTTGTGGTCTGTAAAGATTATTACTGGAAACTCTGCAGTGGTGAGGTAAATATCGAAATGTTTCCAAGCCAAAACTAATGCACGAGTTTCTTTTTCAACAGTGGAATACCTTTTCGGGTGCTGATCAAATTTCATAGAGAAGAAGCACACAGGACGGTCATTGCAGTATTGATCTTCTTGTTGGAGCACAGCTCCTGCACCAATGTCACTTGCATCAAAAACAGCTTGAATTGCTGATGAAAATTTGGAGACACCAAAACAGGGGTGTTCACAAGTATAGCTTTGATTTTCTCAAAAGCTTGTTGATGTGAATCTGTCCATTGGAATTTCACATTTTTCCTCCTTAGGTTGGTGAGAGAAGACACCACATCAGAGAAGTTTTGACAAAACCGGCAATAATATCCTGCCATACCCAGGAATCTCATGAGGTTTCTTTTGTCAGTTCTAGTCGGAACATTTCTGGTGGCCTGTACTTTAGCTTGTATGGGCTTGACTTGACCATGACCCACTAAATGTCTAAGATATTCGACTGTGGCCATGGCAAATTCACTTTTTGATAACTTCACAGTCAAATTGGCCTTGGTCAGTCTATCAAACAGTTAACGGTTAGCACTCATGTATTCTTCCCAGCCATTCGCATGAAGCACAATGTCACCAGTTTAAGCTTCAGCATTTGGCATGTCAACAATTAGTCCACTGATCATTCGCTGAAATGTGGCGTGTGCATGCATTGCATGTGGCATGTGACCAAAATGCATTACATTATACTGATACAATCCATGCATTACATTTTACTGATACAATCCATGCATTACATTATACAGATACAATCCATGCATTACATTATACTGATACAATCCATGCATTACATTATACTGATACAATCCATGCATTACATTATACTGATACAATCCATGCATTACATTA
>JAUELE010246489.1:0-11083 GCA_031471655.1 Diodora aspera | reverse complement strand
AAAAACCAAATTAATACCATGCCATTAAGGTGTACTTTTACTTTTATTGCATTGTTCAGTTAATATTCATTCCTAATGAAAGACCAAACTTTACCTTTTTGAAAAGTCATTTTGTCATTAGCAGCATTATCAAATCTTGACGTATTTTGATTTTCATTCATACCTCTGTGCAATGCATCTATTTTCACTCTTGATGCATGTCATCTGTTTATTATCTCTAAAATTATTTGCAAACTGTTTATATTCAAGATCGTGCAGCCGATACACACTCCTCCATTCTAAAAATAAAATGGTCGCTCCCAAAACCTCACCTTCTTTTCACCTCACCGTTGAGATCTGAGAAATCATTCGAAAGATAATATCAGCGTGTAAAATAGAAAGCTTGCACGGAGCCCATCACGACAAACAGGTGCCCGATCCTGAGCGTCGATCTGGCAAACTGATGACCAATATACGCTCTGATAGCAGGAATTTGCTTTGTTAGTGCATTATGATTACCTTTATTATGATCAGACTCGCAAATGGTCGCCGGGAGAACATCTCGGTCTGACCTCAGCACTGCGTCACTGACTTCATATGAAGAAGACGAAGACGATATCTATAATTCTGAAAGCCAAACAACGGAGGTACCGACACATTGGCGGATCCAGAGGGGAAGGAGGTCCAGGGGTTTCCTCTCCCCCTTTTGAAAATCAAATACCGAAAATTGTATAGTAAAGACTTCTCGAACTCCGGATGGGACTGAAATTTTGCATGTTGGATCCCCCTCCCCCCTTTCAAGTTGGACCCCTCCCGTTTCAAAATCCCAGATCCGCCGCCGCCGAGAGTAGGTTTAGCAGTGGGCATTAGTAGGGAGCTGTCATTTAATTTTTAGAGGGGGCCGGGCTGGACAATTTCGAAAATAAAAATTGTCTCATGCCATGAGATAAAATAGTCTGCAAGAGAAAAACCTTCCAGCTTTCCTACCCAAGGGCTCCTATACAAATCAAATGGTCGCTCCCATACAGACCCTCAACGTTTCCGGGCAGTAGTGGATTTTAAAACCGCTAGGCTGAGTATAGGCTTAAGCCTATAGGGGGCCCGAGGGCAAAAGGGAAATGGTTTAAGTGAGTGTAAGTGTGTATATTTTGGATGATATTTCATTATATTTTCACATACTCTTTTCATATCTCTTCACAGAAAGATGGACAGTAGGGTCTGGTGGTCAGCCTAGAGCCCCTGGTGGTAGTTAATCCGCCACTTTCCCGGGAGTATCAGGGTAACTCGTAGGCCTCAGTAACTCTATGCTTGTTATAAAAGGAAAGCAAATTGGGAAAGTATTCCCTCCAAGCCTCTTTCTTCGCTCCTCGTATTTATTCCTTTATTTGTTTGTTTATTTATGCATTTAATCATTCCTGAAAAACATTCGTCTGATTTATTTATTTATTTATTTATTTTTCTTCTTTTTAAAAAAAATGTATTTATTATTTATTTATATTATTACTATTTGTATTATTACTATTCATTTATTTATTTATTTATTATTTTTTTTAATTTTCTTTCTTTCTTTCTTTCTTTCTTTCTTTCTTACTTTCTTATTAATATTATTATAATTTTAATTTATTTATTATTTATTTTTATATTGATTGATTGATTGATTGAGGAAACATTCGTTTGACGCGACAAGCACGTATGTTTGGATTTGTAAAAGTTTTGACCAAGTCGACTGAGAAATGATTAACCCATTTCGGCTTGTGCTGGAATGAGTACATTTTTTCAAATTTGACACGTTTCCTCATTTTAAACAAGTCTCTACTCCATCTCGGGCAGTGCGGGGGTGGGATCCGTGTTAATTAATTCCTCAAGACTGGTTATTGTAAATCGATGTGTTTTTCGGTTATAGGTGTCGTCTGCTCGGCCGGGGAATGAATATGGAATCAATAGATATAAAATCCCGATGACGGATGAGAAAAGAAAGTTTTAACGACAATCCTCGACATATAGCCCTCGTAAGGCAAGTTAGAACGATCTTGTCGAGTCTAGGACAACTT
Source organism: Diodora aspera (assembly GCA_031471655.1). Classification (NCBI taxonomy): domain Eukaryota; kingdom Metazoa; phylum Mollusca; class Gastropoda; order Lepetellida; family Fissurellidae; genus Diodora; species Diodora aspera. The sequence continues at coordinate 9,053 of JAUELE010246489.1, read as the reverse complement.
TGGGATGCTTGTCAAACTTCAAATATTCAATCGAGTGCTGCCAATAACGCCAGGCATTGGTTAGAATGTTTTGCTGACTTCGTGGTTGTACCTAATTAGCAAGAGTGACCGAAAACAATTGTTTTTCATGTCCAGTTATATTTTCTTAAAGTGCTTCCGAACGCTAAAATAGGTCTGATGCTATCTGTGTGAAATTAATAACATAAACTGTAAATTATGCATTGTAAAACTGTGTGCCTAATTAAATAACGCCGTATTCCCTTAGTCCCGGCAGATTCAAATGCATGTATTGTCGGCTTTCAAATAAGCAGCTTCATTCCGAACATTTCTATGAGAGATTACCGAAGAATGTTCTGTCGATTTTCGAAAGCTTTCCGAATATGAGCCCGGAATGCATTTATTTGCAAGTGTAATATTTCCGAAGGTTTACGAAGATTTTCAAGATTCTGTCTGAAAGTTCGGAATGCATTAAACCGAAAAATATGGTATATCTTTTATGCGTTATTCGTGGTATATATACTGACGTCCAAAAGAAAGTATACCAAGATTTTGGAGACTACTGAATAAATTCACAAATGCGTTGGATATCAATCAAATTACACTCACCGAAATCCAAGCATCCTTTTGATCAACTGTGGCATAAAGACGTAAGGGAAAATAATTGAAATCGTTTGGTATACTTTCTTTTGGACGTCAGTATATGTGGAATAGAGGCTAGCTAGACTTGCTTTAGTAGACTGGCTAAAGACTTTAAATACGAAATGAACAAAATTCCGGTCATGAGGCAGGACTAGGGTTTATAGAGCAGGTAGGATAAATTTAGTCATTCATAGTTTGTAAGATAGGCTATAGGCTATAGAGCAAGTATCTTGAAAGAACTTACAAGAATACAATTAAATACTTCATTGAAATTTTTAGTCTCAAATAGAAGCTCCTGTCGTCATTTCGTCGTTAAATTGCATGAGAGTCTATTTTTGCTGAAGATATACTCGAGGTGCTTTCATGTTTACACATTATAATGTATCAGAGATGTTATCTCTATGACCGACATCAACACCTGTCTTCACAGTTTCCCACAGTGTAGCATAGGTAAATTAGGATCAGGTAGAATTGCTTTCTAATCTAGACATAGACTTTTGTCAAGTCCCTAAGTCACTTTCAATAACTCTCTTGTTACTAATTGTAAATTGCATCGGTACTGCGTATCACCCTTTCCATGCTGCGACTGGCATGCTAATTAAAGGGATATTACTTAAAACGGGGCGTTCTAGTATAATCACAGTGACTTAAAAAAAAGTCTAAGACGCTGTGGTTAGTTATGTGAATCCTCACATATCTCTGGCAACCTTCACAAGTTTCAACATAGCTGCAATAAACATGACATCATAAGTGCCCCCCCCTCCCCAAATCCCCATTTACACTTTCCAGCAATAGGCTGATGTCGTTCTCAGTCAAGCGTTCCACAACTTCGTGGTTTATGCCGATCATAGTGTCAATCTACTTGTAAAAACCACAATACCGTGGTATATTACCATAGGTGTATATTTTTAACCATAACTAATGTAGGTATTTACAGGTATACAAAGTTTACTGCAGGTGGGCCGACCAGGCTATTGTTATTTGTGTCGCTATTGAGCCTACACACCTGTGAGGGCTAACTTCGCCGACTGCCCGCCGTACTGGCGCCAGTCGGAGACTCAAGTATGTGAACGAGTGCACACGTGAACCCTATACCTGCCCTCTCTACCTGTTCTCACCTGTAACACGTAGTAATCTCCATTGATAACAGCTTTCATAGTGTGTTCGTACCTTTCGATAAATATTGAAAGATTTTCTTCCATCGCCGTGTTGTGTTTATCAAAATACGTCGAGAAGAGAAGAGTCATTTGATAGCGGGTTGAGACGAGACGGGGAAAACGATACGGGCTTTGTAATCTAAATATTACGAGGTGTTTAAGATTGATGAAAAGGCCACGTGGTGATAGAAATGTAACCAATGACTCATATAATATCTCAGCTAGGTAATATTACATATACAACAGAGTCACTTGGTAGGGGGTAAAACGATTCATACGAGGATTGAATGTAGTGTTATATTAGCCAAGTCGACGCGTGTTCGAGACTGTTAAAACTTTCTCAGATCGCACGGACATCATTATTAACTTAAATATCATTTTACCTCCTAAATTCGTTGGATCAATCTGCTAATAAAAAGTTTTGAATGAAAGCGAATACACAGGCGTTAACAAATACCTTAGACAGACTCTGAAACTATTTTTTTTAGTTAATACACTGCCGGGCAAAAGAAACGACACCAAGATTGTGAGAGACTACTGAAAAAATTCACAATTACGTTGGATATGCAAGAGATATCCCTTCGAGATTAGGAAGTTTTATCAGCGACATGATGTCAATCAAATTACGCTCGTTGAAATCCCAGCATCCTTTTGATCAGCTATGACATAAAGATAAGGGAAAACAACTGAAATCATTTGGTATCGTTTCTTTTGCCCAGCAGCATAGTTATGTTATGTTTGAGTTTTAATATTAATAGTTGTTAAATGTGTTTGTATACTGATGTCCAAAAGAAAAGTTACAGAGAAAAAATTATTGCAACTTTTTCCAACCTCTGTCTTTGTTTATTTTAAAGGTTCCTGACTTCATGGAATGTCATTTGGTTCCCATCATGATGAAACCACTCTCTGGGATAAATATAACTTGGATGCGTGCTCCCGAACGCTAATATAGGTCTTGTGCTATCTGTGGGAAATAAATAACATAAACTTTAAATCATACATTGTAAAAGCGTATGCCTAATCAAATAACAACGTATTCCCGGCAGATGCAGATGGATATATTTTCTACTTTCAAACATCCAGTCTTATTCCAAACCTTTCCCTGAGGGTTAACCGAAGAATGTTCCGTCGATTTCCGTTTGTTTTCCGAGTATGAGCCGAATACATGAACACGTATTTGCAAGTGTAACGTTTCCGAAGATTCTGTCGGAATGTTCGAAATGTATTTAAGCTATTTTATGGCACGGGGGTCCCAAAATATATGAAGCTATTCAAGGGCTGTAAAACCAACTTCTTTTGTGTACTATTCGTAGTATGTACATAATTATGTATATCTATCGTTTCATAATTCTTGTTTGAAAAACCCACTGAGTTTGACCACGTATCCAACTTTAAAGAGCCAGCATTTGGTGCATTTGTCTTCAGTTGTCAGATAGTCTTGGTATACTTTCTTTTTAAAGTCAGTATACATTTTCCTGAATTCGGTCAAGTAAGAATCCACACACGTCTAAAACATGTTCAAGTTGTATACGTGGTCAAACAGTGTTTTCTTTTCAACTTATGGGACGATTAATATACACATATGTACATACCACGAACAATACACAAAAGATATAGCATGTTTGTCGGTTTTACAGCCTCTTGAACAGTCTAATTTATTTTGGGATCCCCATACCATAATGCATTCGAAACTTTCCGACAGAATAAAAAATATTCGTAAACATTCGGAAATACATGTACATGTGTATATGCATTCGGCTCATATTCGGAAAGGATTCGGAAACATTCTTCGGTTAACTCCCAGGAAAAGGTTTGGAATGAGGTTGGCAATTTGAAAGTAGATAATACATCCGTCTGCATGTGTCGGGACTACAGACATACACTCTTACAGTGTATGATTTTCAGTTTATGTTACTTTACACAGATAGCACCAGACCTATTTTAGCGTTCGGGAGCACGTATCCAACTTTATAAAACATATTGTGAATAAGTGGTTTAGTAGTGTGCAACAGGGCATGATTCCCACAATGATCAGATCGCGAAGTCCATCGTAGTCAGCGTTGTAACTTTGGGCAAGTTTAGTACTGCACGTGTCACAGTCGTCCCAGCTGCACAGTTACTATTGAATTAAATATTCATTAGTTTGTTATTGTGCTCTCAAGTTCAACAAGGCTTCTTACAGCACCGTGTTTATGAACACAGAGGACAAGAGCATCTACGATTTTAGTCGTGGTCAAAATGGCCCAATGGATAGTACTCATGAACACGTATCCAGTCCAAGACTCGACTCGTATTTCTTACAGAAGTTATGTATTACAGAAGCAACACTCGCTGGATCAGTGGAAAGGTTGAAGTTTGTTATCCACAGGAACCTGCAATCTTCGGCTGGTATTCAGACCTTTCATTAAAACCCAAAGACAGGGGTGGCGCCAGCCGAGGGTTGGGGGGGGGAGGGCAACATCTCTGAGGAAAAGTGTGCATTGTATTGTATTTTCTGAAAATGTGTGTATTTGGCTTGGCAAACGATCGTCTTAAACCCACCCCCTGTCTGAGATCTCAGCCCTACCTTCGGGGAAATCCTGGCGACATCCCTGCCTTAAGACAACACATTTGCTTAAGTACATGTGAAGACAGAGCAAGCGAGATGCACCTCCTCTCGTAGCCCTGTCTTTGGACAAGCGGAGAATTAGACGATCGACGTTCAGTTCATTGTGTCTTGATTCGAAAGCTTAGCTGATACCAACAAAGCGTAGCTCCAACATTAGCCAACTGTCCTGAGCTGACCAAATCGGTATAGTTGTTTTCTACAGAAAATCTTGTGAATTGCACATTTGGAGTTTCTATAAGCTTCCGGACTTAATGAACACCCGTCCCAAACCCCAGATAATCACTGCATGTATCAGAACTGCCAACATCCTCACGACGAGTTTCAATTCCAGGACCTCTCCACTTATTCGAGTTGCTCTACCATTTGAACTATTCTGTTGGACACTGTACTTCCATAAGTTGATACGTAGTCCCATCTCCTTGGTTCTAGATCTTGTTGGTACAGATTTTCGAATGTACCATTATCCAGTGCATTACAATGCAAACACTTAAGGTATACGGTCATGTGAAAACAGGATGTGATAATTCAGGTGAAGGTTGAACCGATGACTCTTGGACCATAAACCGGTGCGTAAAATTTACTGATTTAGCGTTCACGGTTTAATAAGAACTAAAACATCTTGTTGGCTGCACGTCAACTTACATCACGATAGTGTAGAGATACACTCAATAAAAAATCAATTTAAATTGAATTTATTGTTTTTGGAGTGTCTCTGCAAATCGAACGTAGCTTCAGAATTGCATAAAATGCTTTGCTCTTTGGTGATCTGCCAACACGGAGGGGACCCTTCCTTTATTGCTTTAGCTTTAAACATTTTAATTGAACCAGACACTGGTATTTCGTTTTACAACTGCAGTTATGTTTTCTCATTTAAAGCTTTTATTTCATTTTGTTTATTTTATGTTCAATTTAATTATTAATTTACCTAAACCTGCATGCGATCTGCAGAGAGGTCCTTTCTCAAAGTGGCTGTAATAAACTTTATTGAAGCTGAAGCAACCGACAGGTTTAATGTGACGCAGAAGTTGCAGATGGGAGTTAACTTTCCCTGGAGAGCTCTTCTGGAACAGAGGAAGACTTCGGGAGGTCTGGCAAGGTATTGTATGGGGGCTGCATGCGACTGTCAGGCTGTTCCTTTCTGGTAACTTCAACACGGATCCATCAATGATGGACTGCCCTGACTCCAGTTGAGGTCAATCCAAAACAATCTAACTCATCTCCGGCTCGCCAGGGGGCGTGGTGGAGGTGAGAAAAGGTTATAGTAAATCTCCGCCATCTTGGATGTCTAGCCATGCGTGTCCACCGACATCAAAGTTGTAAGCTAATCCCTCGGATTTAGCAGATTTTTGTGAAATATGTCTGATAATGGCTTCTTTTTGACTGGAGCTATGCTGGAGATGGCTGATCTTTTCTCCTTTTCTTAACACAAACTGGTTCCTAGATGTTTTAATTGCACTCTGTGGGATGTCAATGTGTTACCCTATGATGTATTCTGTTAGACCAATGCACAGCGGCGGATTTCACACCGATACTGAACCTTGAACCAAAGTCAAGTAGCTGACACCTACATTAACTCCAAGGGTTGGGCTGTTTTGATATGGCATGAATTTAAACTTGATTAAAGTTGCATGACGACTTGCGCGTGGTTAGTAACATTTCTAGATGAAGTGTCTTGGATATTTGATAGCCTCATCTTGTATTTCATGTTTTGCTAGCTATAGGAGCTGTTTACGTTTAATTATATGCTTCGTTATGAAATATGTTCAAAACGTATTCAAAATGACAGGTGGTATCGCCAAGGTTGAGGTCTTTCTGAAGCTATCTTGTGTTTTTAATTTTTGAGGACACAACGTGACCGGGACTGTTAACGTATTTGAAAAACTTTCATTCTTAAAGGCTTGTCTGTTGAAACCGTAATACTTTTCCACCCAAAACGCTGTCTTAATATTAGTCTTGTAACCAAGAGCTCTTACTGTATTTGTACCTCGATGTGCATTAAAAACTTTCTCAACTACTTGCGAAACATACATAGTTAGCTGCCTGTAAGGCATTTTTATTAATCAGTAAGCCCTTCATATTGGGTACCCTATTTCAGCTGGATACCATGAGAAGGACCGCAGCTGCACCATAAATCCAGAGGAGGCAGGAATCACTGAGTGCACACATTTAAAGTTGGATACGTAGTCAAATTTCGCAAAATAACTTTGGGACAATAAATATACATACAAATATGTACATACCACGACTGTTGCATAGAACATAATAGCTTAATGTTTAATGCGTTTGCCCACTCTCTAATACAAATTAAATATTAAATAACTCCCCCGTGTTTTAATATTTAAATGCGTTCGCAAATTGTCTGTACATCACTTCGTTCTACTTAATATCGGTTATTGTGAATAATGTCCATTCATATATCTTGAACAGCCTGTCATGCACACAACAAGTGATTGTGGATAATCTGCAACAAGGTCAAAAAGTTACCGATGCTCTCAACAATTTTCTAGATCGTTTGCAAGAGTTTCGAAACACCCGGTCTGCATTCGGCATAACCTATGACGTGTCATTTTTTTATCCAGCTATCGAGTAATATCCATGCCGCGACGAGTAGTGTTTTACACAGGGTACGAGGTATCGTTTTGTGATGCAAACTGGATACTTTTGAATCTGCCAGGATTAAGTAGTTACGACGTTATTTATTGTCTCCTTTACAGTATATGTTATTTATTTAACACAAAATGCTCCAAACATTTGTCCCGCTAGGTAACACGTATTCAACGTTAAAAACACTCCTATCCTGAATTAACATTTTTGCGTATCTGAACGAGTTGGTTTATCGCCTCGGCTCATGAATTATCTGAAGAATTCATCCATACGCTTATTTGAATGTCCACACGAGTTAATTAATTAATATTGAAGTCTTGTATAGCGTTAAATCCAGGCTTCTATAGCGTGTTCAAAGTTTTTTGTTTCTACAGATATTTAGCAACAGTATAACGCAGTGGATAGTGCTTCAACCTACTTGATCAGCCTTTAAAGGTTGTAGGTTCGCATCTTGCCTGGTGTCCGCTAACTTGTTCAGCTTCGCCACGGGAGCCTTAACAATAATATAGCGCTCTACATTATACTCCTGTCACTGGAAGCTACTACAAGCCACAACTTTCCTCAACTCCCGAGGGAGTATTCGTAAATAGGTTAATCACAACACCATCATTTTCCGACCAGGTACCCAATTTCAGCCGGATGGATTGAGACAATTTTCGAGAAAAGCCACTTGCCCAAGTTAACACTACGTGTCATTGTGACGTCAGCGTCTCAATATGAGGTAGAGAGTTCGAACCCTTGAAGACCTGAGAGCGCCAGCCGATCACCCATCCGACTACAGCTAGAGCTCGACGGTGCTTAAATTCTCAAGCAATTAACTTACGAGAACAACTTGTGGAGGCGCGGTAGCCGTGAGCAACAGGCGTCGCACTCGTGATCTGACGATGGTTAGGTCGCGGGTTCGATCCTAGCTAACGGCGCGCCGTGTTGTACCCTTGGACAAGGTCCTTAACTCCACTTGTCTCAGTCGGCCCAGCCGAAAATGGGTATTGGTGATGATTGTTGGCGACAACAACATGGAAGGGTGGACAAAGAATAGCCATATGTACGTGGATAATAAAGTGTTATTGTTATTATTTACTCCTCTCACCTCAAGATGACTATACAGCTGAAATATCGTCGCAATCCTTGTTAACACAATTCACTGGCTAATTATGAAAGGCCTATATTTAATATGAATATGTTACCAATAATATTTACATTTATAATCACAGAAACTGAAACCAAATTTTCAAGATAAGTTTATTTTAACATTATCTTTCAAATGAGATCAACTTGTGTTTGCGTTTCGTGTTCCCTTTAAGATCCCCACGATGGCCTTCTCTGCTTTTAATATCAGCAGTAAATAACCTGATACTAGCTGGTTAAGAAAATATATTTTGTTACACAAAGAAAAGAAAAGTCAAATTGCTTATACAAAAAATACCAAAATATCAATTTTCTAAATTGAATGGCTAGTGAGTAGCGTATAGATCGTGTTCGAATTCTGCGTTATCTGTGTCATGGCATGTCAACGTTGATTTAGATTTTAGTTGATACTGAGCCAATATATCCATTTATTCGTTAAACGATCATCTTATGACCAGATGCAACAAATTACAGTTAATTTATTATAAGTCAATGCCATACGAAGGTTGCAGCAGCGGCCTCTTCTGATTAATACAGAGAGGAGCTGCTAGTACTTTACTGGTCACTGCCTCCTCCGATTTTACGGTCTGGGTAAAGTCCTGTAATGTTAACGTTTATTTTAATTATACAGTGTATTAATCGCACTGTTGAATTTTTCGTTGCACTGGGACACGCATACGGTTTTCATGTATGTCTATCATCGGCAAAAGAGGCTATAAGTATGCCCGTAATTGAGTTCGGGTATTTGGTGTATTTTCACAATATTCTAATTGTACGTGTTTGTCCGAAAACTATCGCCCCTTTTCCGACCGACTACAAGAGAAGACACTATCTCTCGGACATACATGAAGTTGCAATAGCCACACATTTGTTAAATCTTGTACTATTTTTTAGTATATGTGTTAATATTTAGCAGT
>JAUELE010246478.1:0-11084 GCA_031471655.1 Diodora aspera | reverse complement strand
GGGAGCAGGGTAGATATTGTGGCCAAACATTTTGTTTCTGAATTATAAAGTCGTTACATTTCTAAGATTTAAGTTGCATTTCAAAACTAAAATCTCTACCCCACGGACATTACAGAACAATTAAATGAATTGCTCATCCAAATCTAAATAAGAATACACATGGGGAAATGTGAACTACAAATATGCAAACTTTTAAAATGAAATGCTGTTAATTCCATAAAGTTTTAACTTCATCCTTCGAGACTTACAAGTCTGTAAAGCTATAAGATAGTCATAATAACGAAATAAAAACGTCTTTACAAGCAAGTGAACAAAGTCAGAAACTTTAGAACAAACAAAAGCTCGTGCGCATTATGGTCTTGACCTTGTCAAGTGCTATCCTGACTGTCACGTTTGGCATTGACCTTCAGATCAAACCAACCATATCTACCTTGTCACGCCAAAATCAAGCGATATAGCTGTTTGTGTGAATCTTCAAAGCTCCGCGTAGCATGCTTTCACTAAATTAAATGAATTTGAAGGTTTCAGGCATTATTTGGAGAATACCGAGAAAGGAAAATACATGGACGAAAATCGAACATCTTTCATGCAACCGCGATGCGTGTTGGATGACATTAGACTTTGAACCAATGCATATAAAACACAAAGCATGAAGCATGAATAAACAAGATGTTTGTAGGCATATCATCTTTACATTCAAGGTAGACTTAAAGAAGCGCTAAATAGTTAATGAACGGGCAATCCCGAAGGTATAATATCCACATGTACCCAATACCAGACAGGAAGAAGCGTTTAAAACTGCGTTTATAGCCATCTATCAACATCAGAATTCCCAATTGTTTCCGTTCTTAGATGAATACTTTATAAAATGATTTTAAAAGGAGTTTTGCGATAACGCGTTGCACAGTATAATCTCGCTCCAGTCCATTGGTTACGGGCTAGGTCAGTGAAACACGTTGTTGAAGATGCTCATCGAGGGAAGCGCGCTCTGCTGGGTCGGATGGGATTAACATGCGATAACCTTCACAGTCCAGTGCTTGGACTCCTATTCTGATAACTTGCAAGGACAAAAACTGCAAATGTGTTTGAAGTTTAAAATTAAATGGATATCAAACCGTCAGAAAAAAAGCTGGACCATGTTCATGTCAACTGATCTGAATTAGTCTTGCAATGACCATTAGGACATGAACGTAATCTGTTTTATTTCCGGACATAATGAAATATTGTGTCTTGTTGTACAAGGTCACAATAAAAAATAGTTCATGAAATATATTTTATTTTTTTGTATGTTCCTAGCAGAGACTGGTTTCTACAGACCATACTTTCACAGGCTTGTCTATCTTGAGCTAGACTGACTTAGGGCTCTATACATATTTCACAGCCATGGAGCTGGACTATTGCACGCATGGTCTACATTCGTACTCACAAGTAACTTGTCGAGTCTCATTTGTTCGGCTCCGTGTTAAAACAGGTTCTGGCACAGCAAAGGCTGGAGGCAACCGAATCCGTCACAATCCGTTGTTTCAGGGTGTGTGTTATATGTTTTATTTTATTCACATACTATTTTAGAATGTTCTTAAAGTTAGTAGCACGTTTTAGTCAAGTCTTGGGAGTTCATTTTTATGGCGTGATCTATGTAATGAATCTAATGGATCAGTATTTCAGTCTTGCATCTTGTATCCCTTCCGGATCGGAGGGTGGGGGAGGGGAGGTATCCAAAATAGTTTACATTTTTTAAGCCCGCCTACTACTAACGATAATCCATGTAGATTTTGGACATAATTTATGTAAATTCTCAAATCATGTACTTCCAATTCTTGTTTCAAGACCAAGAAAGGAAGCAAAGCGTTCACACTCAAGCTGTCTTCAATCAGCGTGTTGAATTGTGTCAGTAATCCAGTCAACAAATTATTTGAAAATAGGGACACTCTGAAGAAAGTGGGCTAAAATTAGTCTATGGAATATCTAATTTCTATCTTTGTCCGCCCACAGTGTCACAGCATATATACTCTGGATTTGCTTATCTTGAGCTAGACTGACTCAGGGCTCTTTAAAATTATCCAACAGTCACGGGCCAGGTCTACGTGAGACGCATGGCTCAGTTTGCCCAATTCTGTGAACTATACAAACAATTTATAATGACACTTTATTATCCAAGTACATATGGAAATTCTTTTCCCATCCTTACGGGTGGTTGCCAGCGCTGAGCTGACACATAAAATATGTAGTGCACTTTTAGATCTGTTCTTCATGGACACTTAGCTTATCAAGGTAAACATCTCCATTAGTCAATAAAGCGTTTAATTTTATTCCTAAAAAATAATCTATCAATAACCATTTTCTCTCTTCTGAAACTGTGGGATACCCTAGTCTTCCCTTTTATCTGAACGTACCGAAAGCTTTAGTGCAGAACACACGTGTTAAGTACTATTCTGTATACACGTGTAACAAAGATTGGCGCTCACGGCACATCATGCAGTGCGATGAAGCAGTGTATATGCCCAACATGTGCATGCATGCAGTTGCCCATAGTATAAATATTTGACATCAACTGCTGGCGGATCCAATCCAACTTCATTTAGTGTCCATAATGAGTCATTAGAAAGGTCGGCTGTGGTGATTGGGACTACTGGCTTTATCATCCTGTGTAAATTTTTAATCCTAAATACACAACCGGGGTTAATTTCTAGTGAATAACATCCATGCGCTATTCTTTGATAGACATTGATGAAGAGACACGTATGTATAATTAGAACGTTGTATTGTTTGTCGCAAATATTTAACCCCGACGGTCTTTGGCATCCTCAGTTGACTACTGCCCACCGGTTCAATCATAATTAATAGATGGTTCGATATCCCTGTTTAGGGCTTGTCTCGTTGTTTAATGCCCCTTAACGAGACTTCGATAACATCAGGTAGAAAGGTCAATGTTATTCTGCTCGTGTTTTAGGGGCCATGGAACGATGTGAAATGACAGTCTTATAGACATGCACTGAAACTATTTAAAAACAAAACGTGTAAAGATTTTTGCTTTCTGTTTTGTTTTGTCACAGTATATATTTTTAATTCTGAAATTGATCGTTATTAATATTTGTTAAACAGGTTTAAACAATTGATTTTAAGAAATGTCGAGGATACGGCGTGCCCTTGGGCTCAAAACAATGTAAAGCGCCATAAAAACACGCCACCTCTTCAGTTAGATCGATAAATGTGAAAATCAAAGGCTTTCGTTTCGTATAGAAATATACAACTCTCGGTGAAATGTATATAACCTCTTGAAAATGTCACGATCGTTGTCAATAGCACTTCTCACACATTTCAGCGTGAAAGCCAAACACAACGAGGACCATCATATCTCCGCTGGGGGCCTCATTAGGGGAATGAAAGACAAGAGAAGAAAAACATAACGACTCTTCCCGAACGAAACAGGACCCCTGCCCTCGTCCTAAACGCTGATATGGATTTTATAGTGCAATAAACTTGGTTTAATTGACACTGACCAGGGTGAATATTTCGATTGGGGTGTAGGGAGATGAGAAACCGGTGTTTAAGGACGATAACACGTGATTGTGGCATTGTCGTAAAAGTTTGTACATTGCAAAGTCCAGAGCCGAGGATTGGCACGTTCTTGATAGCAATGGATTGCAACCTCGCATTAACTAGTCTCGCTAAGTATTTGTATCAGAGACGTCCTTACCGCAGGAATGCGGGTGTTTAAGTACAAGGATTAAATTTACTTAACTTGGACAGATGGCATTTTATTTATCGCTTTGATAATTGACTTTTCACCTTGCTCTTCGGTACCTGCTGATATCAGAAGTTATCAACATTCCTTCTTGCTGGTCCTGAGATTTAATAGACTGGCATCACTACTTAAAGAATATACTGATACTGACGTCCAAAAGTAACTATAACAGACAAACAGACAAGCAGATATTTTATTAAGCTCTCACCTCAACATATACGTATACAATATATAAACATGGGTCACTACCTACGGAGTTACGAGAGACACCAAATTCGTAAAATAAAATAAACAAACATCCTATATGCATATTACAAGATATTACAATAACATTTCATATCTTAACTATTTTCCATATAAAACAGATTTTATTTTCTTTCAAATATTCTGGCAGGTGTCGGCACTTTCCATACATAAAACATCGTTTGACATGATAAAAGCAGTCTTCTGTACATTGCACAAATTCATAAAATCTGGGGTTACACAGCAACATTTCTCTAAAAGATTTCTGCGCTCCGCATTATATAGCCTACTGGACAGGATAATAAAACATGGCACTAACAAGACTCTCAGAGACGACTGACACAAAACAAATACTGGCTATTTTCAGAGATATTTATTCAAGAGAGTGTTGGTTCAGCGCGATGCGAAGCAGTGAAACTCCACAAAGTTAAGAACATTTTCGATTAACTGTGAAACCAAAACAACTTGCTAAAGGTTAACAAAAATCTCTGTATCGTTTCGTTTGGACGTCAGTATACATATAACTATAATAAAACAAAACCCAACCATTATCTGTAGGTATTATCACGTTTGGAAACAGGACAATAAAATTAATCGAATATTCATACTTATAACGAATGATTAACGTTGAAATGTGTAGTTAATATTTCCTTGGTGATACATCTAGACTTTTGTCAAGACCCTCAGGCTATTTTATTTTTTTTACTGTGAGAGCTTAGGAAGTATACTCCTCTAAGAACACATATCTCCTGTGGCAGGCTCAAGGGGAGATGTATATTAGAAGTAAGATGAAGTATAGATGCCTATGCCTTAGGGTCTTGACAAAAGTCTATGATACATCTTACAATGACAAATAGAGTTTGAAGTTGCTGCGAGGTAATGCATACATACCTTTTACATGTGTTACGATCCTTTTCGAAATAATGTTGTTAGAGTTTAATTTCACTTTAAATTAGTATAGTTTGTAATTTTAACTTTAAGCTACCTCCCCGAGTGGGCATTAATTAATTCCTCATCGTGATCTTATCTGACCATCTGATCTAAAATCTAGAGATCATATGTTCACCGTGTGATATAACAAGACGTACTGGGTTAAACACTATATCTATCCAGACTACTATCATTAGTAACAGAGAGCCTCCTCACATAATGAGGGAGACACCGATACTAGGGACCTGTTTCAGAGAAAGAGGAACCCCCAAGGGTATAACATCCCGCTGAGGGCTACCTGGCACGGGATATCTGATGAAACGCACAAATAATACAACTCCCTCGTTATCAGACCAAACTGAATTAAAACAGGATTACCGACTTACGCAATGACTGATAATATTCTCAAATTTGTTTCTGGTTGGAGATGATTTTCTGCAAGTGGTGTCAGCCTACTGCGTGTTGTTATCATTAGGCTTACCCTGAGTCCTGCACAATGGGAACTTTTGTTCTGGATCAATGCCCTGCGGACGATAGTTTCCGAATGAATAAAAATGGCGTGTCGTAAGCTCGCTACACAAAGATGAGCTGTAGCGAGGCCTTGTTATTGAGCGATTAAGGTTATACAGTACGCCCAAGACATTTTACGCCAATTTTCACAATTTCTGAAATATTACCAGGGGTCCTACTGCTCATTGCCTGCCCACCTTTTGACATCTTCTGTTCTTGGCCAGTCTTCGAGGGGTTCATATTTTCTTGTGTCTCTTCTGTTACATACTATCTTTGAATCGAGAACCGATCACTCACGACATATGCTTTTATACATAACCGTTTATCTTATATCTGGGTTTTCTAATCTGTGTAGATATCAAGTTCTTGTCAAGGATTGTCATTGCTATTTCAGATGCATTGCGTGTTCGTAAGACGTAGACATTGCATTTGTCATTTCTGTTTAATGAGTGTAAAATGCAACGTCAGTTCGTAATAAAGCAACTGTCAGTATGTTACATATTCGTATGTCAAACCGCGGTGTAGGTCAGAACACAGATCGACAAAGCCAGTTAAAGAGACATTATCTGTCCGTATATCAACATTCTGATAACATACCTCTCCGGATCTGATCGCAGCTATAGGGGCACTGTGCAACCACCCATGTTGTGACATGTGAGGATTCTATCAACTACATATTAATATCAATTAATTAACACTTTACAAATTGTTATATCTGTTCGTGCACCGGTTTCTAGATTTATCAGTTAGTTTCAGCATCAATATTCCGTGAGAGAAACATATGGACTTTAACCTTTTTCCATTGACAGAAATATAAGCACGACTGATTAAAGGCCCTGTCGAGGCATCAAGGCCGAATAATTGTTTGGATATATTTTCAGAGAGACCAGGAGAATGTTATGTTGCTCCTCTAGGAATAAATGTCCTCTCATGGCTGTGCCATACAGACCAATTATTGGTCTCTGGATGTAATTATGTAATATGTTAATATACTATTGTAAACTGAAACAAAATATAAACTGCCAAATCAGCCCAGAGACAAGATGTATTCCACCTTTATCTGGACTTTTTAAACTAAAGTATGTGGGCTTACAGTAGCAGACTGGCAGAGGATACAATTAGTTATTCAGCTTCTGTGCGGCAGATTCAGAGCCATAGAGTAAATGAGTTTCAGTTTCCTAGATTTGATACAGTGATTGGACTATTGTCAAGACGGCCTTGACGAAACTATTGTCAAGACGGTCTTAACTAGCCTTTATCAAGACAAGCTGACCAGACTATTGTCAAGATGGTCTTGTCTAGACTTTATCAAGACGGACTGACCAGACTATTGTCAAGATGGTCCTGGCTGTACTTTATCAAGACGTCTTGACTAGATTTTATCAAGGTGAGCTGACTAGACTATTGTCAGACTATAATCTAGACATCTTGACTAGACTTTATCAAGACGGTCTTGACTAGACTGTTGTCAAGATGGTATTGACTAGACTGTATCAATGATATCTTGACTAGACTATTGTCAAGACCTTTACGCCATTCGGTCGCAACTATTATGTGCAGAGATGAGTGAGAAGCAAGTTTTCTACTCTGAGAAAACATCTAGATCTCCTGTAGCGGAAGTTCCTAGCTGTGAAATTCAGGGTATTGACAAAAGTCTATATAGACTATAATTATGACCCACAGAATACTGAATACTGACAGCCGCAATCATTTATTTGTTTAAACAGTTGGAAAAAAACTGCTTTGATCTCATGTGGTTGGACTGAAAATTAGACGTTGAAATATCTATTGTATTTTGCTTGTATGTTCTATCAAGAGACTGTCTTCTACAGCTCCTGTGGGATATTGTGAGCTAGACTAATTTAGACTGCATGGACGTTCCAGTCACGGAACAGACCTATAATGTAGTGTCGTGTAATATGCATCACACGGAGAGGTGCTTAGTTATATGATAAAGCTGTCCCTGGACCGCAAGACTTCAATGATACAAGAGGGAGACACACGCATTGTTACGTTATATGTATCTGAAATGACACTTTCCCTTATGGGTGTCAGCTTACATTTACAAAATTATATACACTAATGTTTATTTGCTGTGATGGCTTCTCTTATATACTAAAAGCTTCAACATTAAAGGATGTACATATAAGATTGGTTGGACATAATACTATGGCCTGCTGTGTGGTGAATATATGGTTTACAGAGTTTCCTTCCGCTCTGTCATATGGTACTGGCAGTTTCTTTGTCCGGTAGAAAGCGGTGATGTAGAAGTAGTAGTAGTAGTCGTCTTTTGCCAAGACCCTGAGTCAAGGGATAAGAAACCGAACGTCATCATGCTCTACCATACTCATCTCTGTTGCGCCTGCCTAAAGCATGGTTAGGAGAGAAATTAACGTATTCCCAGAGGAACAATATTTTCGCCTGCTCTCTCTCTCTCTCTCTCTCTCTCGCTCTCTCTCTCTCTCTCTCCTTAATATATTTATTTACAGACGCGTAGTAGCAGTAGTAGTACCAGTAGTAGTAGTAGTAGTAGCAGTAGTAGTAGTAGCAAGAGTATACCAAGAAACATATAGGCAGACGTAGTAATAGAGTATTAGTAATAGTATACCAAGAAGAAACAATTGCCGATAAAATGGATGTAATTATTGCTTGGCGTAGTCTATACAATCATGCGCACAATCTCCACCCTAGTCCAACCAACATATGCACACCATATCGGCACACAGATACCGGACGTATTATTATTGCCAAGATTTTATATATCTTCACAACTTACAAAAACATGTCATAGTCACCAACAGCACAAGTAGGTTGCTGTAAACACTAAATCATTGATGAAGACACAGATTGGCTGTCACCTGAGAATCGATTGGAAGGAAACAGACTACCAAGATGTCCCAAGAAGCTTCCAGTACACCACACTGTAGCCTAAAACTATTGTTCATCATCAAGCATGCTTCAACATACTACACAAACCTTTACTAAATGTCTTTGATGCCAACAAACAGCTATTGCGTGAAAGACGTAACACAAAAATGCTGCACATTATAAGAGCACTACAAAGTAAATGTACTTAAGGTTACATTTAGAATTAAATAACGTGTTTCTACAAAGAGAGAGTAAGTGCATTATTCACATCTGAAGAGACAAAAATATGAAGGAATTAAGACTTAGATGGAAAGAAAAGGAACAAAGACATCAATGGCGTCTTCAAGAACCATCAGATAGTCTGTTATCTTAAGATGTTATCTGAAAGTTCAGAATCAACCAAGCATTATGAAGTTAGTAAGATAAACACACGTTTAAAACACAACATGTTCAGTCGGCGTACGTTAAATACAAGTAAATTAAACAAACTCGTTTGAAATCCTCTAAGTACAAGTGTCGCCATATTAATTGTGAACCCGCTGAGCCGTGATTATTTCGACATAAAAATAGCATTTTAGTTAATCCGCCACTTCAAAGTGGAAACAGACTGAATACTGTTTCTTCACGGCAACTCACAGTGTATCCAGTTACGAACTATAAACCTACGTCCCCAGTCAAGACCTTTACTCGAGCTAAGGTGACGGGCAAAATTAAAGGGGGAATCTTTGAAGATTATTACTTCCAGTTACTGTAGATTACGGAAAAGATCGACTTCACCATCACTCATCCTTTAAGTACGAAACTAATTATAGGGATTGGGGTTTCTGAGCTGGTCATTTTATACTTTACTCATGTAACTCAACACCAGTTCCAAAACTAACTTTAAACGTCACCAATTGAAGGTGCCGGGGATATATAATTAAGGCTTGTTACCCGCAGGATCAGACTAATATGAGAAAGCTTGTCTGGACGTTAGTGGTGTTTATCTCACGTGGTCTAAATATATATTTTATTTCCTAACATTGTGTTTTAACATCCAACGCCAGGGAACAATATTTGGGTTGGAAACTGACATTGATGTTGGACGTTGTTTTACTTGTTAGCATGTCAGCTCTACAAAAATGGTTATTGTGAGATGGATGGATACTAGGCTAGACTGACGACAGTCTCTGTAATATTTTTCTCTTTAGAATTTTTATTTTTTCTTGTTTATACATTGGTACCTCTGTACTGTGTACATAACGATCCAATATCAGTGTTTATACATTGTTAGAACTGTGCTTTGTACTTATTATACTAGACTTGCCACGAGTGTCATTGAAATAATGCCATGCCTGTGAGACCAAGTTCCTAAATGTATAATAATAAATGTTGGATTGTACTGCATGAATTTAATGTATGGTGCAGTTATGTCATGCTTAATCGTGTTTGAAATCCAGGTATTTAATTACACTGAACTTGGTTGTCTGTCTCACAGATTCTGTATTTTTAATTAAAGACTTGGCAAGTCTATACAAATTGGCAGCATAGACTGAAATTAACAAGAAGAGACACTATTTTCTGCTCAATAACCTTATACTTACTTGAAGATGTATTTTAAAGAGAAATGAGTATTTCAGAACGTGCATGCTACGGGTGTTTGAAGTTCCCTTTAGATCGCGAGTGCGTACCGGCGACACGAAACTGTGTACAACGCTGTGTAAGCGATTTCGAATGGTTGGGGATGTTGTGCCGTGCTATTAATAGCCTAGCTTCGCCTCGATGCTTCAAAACCACGAATTGAAAAGATAGATTATGGATAAAGATAGATAGAGTATTAAGTCAAACAGTCTGTTTTAAATCTACAGCGATATGAGGACATGTATGGTTTTACAGTATCTTGCCTATGTCAGTATCGGCGTGACAAAGTATTTTTAGGTATGTGTAACCATCAATGACAAAATGGAGAGCGTGAAATCGTATTACTTCGCCAGGAAGAATGAGTGAGTGAGATTTGGGTTTTACGCGGTTTTCTGCAATCTTTCACTCACATCATCACGGTATCACAAACACCACGTGGTGTCAGGGCTCTTGTCTCTCCGGGCTGAAAGAGAGGTGCCCGGGCGGGACTTGAACGACAACCGCCAAGGCTAGCAGATGCATGGATGGGCCGATGCGCTAACCACTGCGCCATCCCGCGCCCACCCACTCCCGCCCCCGCCAGTAACACTGAGAGGAGTATCATAACTAAAATGAGGTTAATTCTTTCCATACTTTGACTCAGGTTCTTCATAAAAGCCTAGGTCTATCAAATCTAGGTCTATCAAATTTTCTGTCACATATTCGATTATATAATTATATATTTATTGTATTTCCAATAGAATAAAAGGATCTTGTACTCTCTGACAAAGACTAATGTGATAGTTGCTTACTATCACTGAAACACTCACAAACGGGACAGAGTCGGCAGAACCCTCTCTTATCGGCGCTTTCCGGGCAAACAATTTTATCGAAACATTATACTGCAATTTGGTAAAGAACGTGCGCATTGTTTATAGGCTCAGATAATATAACTTTTATGTTGTAGGCGGAAATGACTCCCGGGAATAATTATTAGTTTGCCACACAGGTCTGTCAGAGAATGTAAGTTTATTACCTAGAATGGACTTAGCATTCTAATTAAAGTCGGACTGTAGTTTTTCTTTAAAAAAAGAGACCGTTAAATAACATCTAGACTTGCTTCAGCGCTCGGAAGCAGTGGCGGACCCGTCTTGAAAACCTGATACGGAAAATTGTATGGTAAAGAGTC
>JAUELE010246467.1:0-11085 GCA_031471655.1 Diodora aspera | reverse complement strand
TTTCGACTGCGAATCTCACTCCGAGTACTCCGAGCAGCGTAATGAGAATGGAGCGTGGAGCCTTGTGCTATATACTCAGAGTGAGATTCGCAGCCGAAAGGAGCACACCCTAAAATAGTATTAAGCCCCCTAGTCAAAAACCCCAAAACGGGTTTTCAAGAGGCTATTTAACGGACAGCCGCGCTATATCGTTTGTCCATTATTCGGCGTATGTACATTATTTTATGTGTTTTTATCATTCCAAAGGTTTTTTTTGAAAAGAAAACAATGAGTTTGGACACGTATCCAACTTTAATGCTTTTGCCTACTCTCCAATGGAAATAAATATTAAAACACCATAAGGTCATTTAATAAGAAAACATGCGTTCGCAACAAGTGATTGTGGATAATTTGCAACAATGTCAAATTTACATTTGCAAGAGCATCAAAACATTCTGTATTCAGCATTTAAACGCTGTGACGCATCACTATTTTTATCCAACTATTTGGTAATCTCCATTGCGTGACAATTAATATTTCATACAGGCACAGTAAGAGTCAGTTTGTGGTGGTACTGTAAAGAGTCTTTGAATTTTCTCAATCTGTCAGGATTAAGGGGATACAAAGTTATTTATTAACGCAAACACTTTTATTATGTCCAATCTACAGTACATGTTATCTATTTAATAGAGAATGCTCCAAACATATGGGGCTTCCGGGGAGTGACATGGTATCACTTAGATGGAATATGGCCTCAGTAACCCAATACTTGTCGTACAAGGCGACTAGAATGGGGATATTTTGCTTTCATTTTCCTTTCGATCGATCCCTTTTGTGAACTGTCTTTTCGCTCTGTGTGTCCCTTGCACATCATATTGCGTTATGGCTGAAATATTGCCCTTGCAATGTAAAATTTCATTTCAACTCAACTCCAAACATATATCCTGCTTGGGAACACGTATTCAACTTTATATTCAAATATTCTCGTCTTTTACAGGTGTGACCAGCCTCCCTAATCCTCCACCAAACATCCCTGCAGCAAGCTATGGTGAGTACACAACATCTCCGAACGAGACGGTGGGAAAACCAAGTCGGTTGAGTGTTGACCTTCCAGCCCGAGGGTCTTGCGTTCGATTTCCACCGTAGGGAGCTTGGCAAGTTTTTCTGCAGTACGGTAAAACTACTAAAATTTCAAAGAAAATAAAAATAATTACTTTTGGACGTGTTCGAATTTTTGGAAATTAGTGATCTTTGAAAAAGTTAGAATTTGAAATTTTAGAAATTGTCCCCAAAACGAAATTGAAAAATTTGAAATTTTAGAAACTGCTGAAGGTAACAATCACCATTTTTTTAAACTTGGTTTTTGGATTTTCGAAAACATTCCAATTTTTAGAAATTCGATTTTCGTTTTTTTGAATTGATTATCTTGACAGAAATAGCATCTTCGAAATTTTAGAAGTTCGAAATTTTAGAAGTTTTACCGTAGTCTATGATATCAATTGCTAGAAAACTGAAGCAGGAGGTGTGATGGATCTGGCCAGGGACCTCATCATGTCATTTGTTGGTCATTACAGTACATTACCTGGAAAGAACACTGGTTCTCACGGGAGACGGCTAGGTCAGGGTTCCTTAATTGGGATTGTTAAGATTATGGTTAAAAAGAGGTATCAAATTAGCATAATAATAAGTTTTCCTTTGAGCTCATAACCCCAGTGCTTCTGAGTAATGTTTTGCACTGGATATTAGAGCTTTTATTTATTTAACGACTTTTTGACAACTCGAAAGACTTTATTGAAAAGGGCTTCCAATGAATGAAATCATCTCACCCAGAGAAAGATTTGGACCTTAAGCAAGCAACATAGTAGTCCTGCACCATGACTGTGAAATCAAATTTTTAAAAAAATTTATTTTTAAGATTTCAGCAAGTCTATTTTTTTATTAAAGCAAGTCTAGGTTCCTTGATTTCACATGAAAACAGCAGAAGAGAGAAGGCTCCTTTGCAGTAAAAAAATATAATAATGACAACTACAGTAAGTCTATTTTCATAGACTAAGTGTTAGTCTAGCAACATAGGAACCATTTCCTTTCACTTTTTGTTCTGTTCTCCATTGAACTGTCTACTTTTCTTATGATGTATATCTACACATCACACACTGTTGCATGTTTTAAAAGCTAGCCCGAGGCATTGTACAACATCATCTCAACTCCTGTATGTTTGTTTGATTTTGTGGTGACATCTGATCGTGGGTTTGTTTGATGTTGGGGTGACATCTGAGTTACATATCATGAATCAGATCTGTCAACTGTTAGGAAACATATTGCATATACAGTCAGTCCTCGTTAATCTGACACGTGCAGTTGCAGGCAAAACTGTCAGATTAACGAGGATGTCGGATTAACGAGTTAAATTCATGTACAAAAATAGAAATTGTTCCCCAAAATATGTGTCGGATTGCGAGGGTATCGGATTTACGGGGGTCGGATTAACGGGGGCTGACTGTACATCATTTCGATGTACAATGGATGCTCCACAATTTAACAAGTTTGTAGTAGTCAGACACATAGGGATTACAATCCTTAGAGAATATGGCTGTTGGACGGATTGTACAGAAAAGGTTACACAGTTACGAAGCTTAGAGTTACAAACAACAATTTCTACAGTTCTAGTATCTGGGTTGAATATGTCCGTATCTGTTCAAATCTTCTCTCACAGTAGCTCTTATCTTAAACTTAATTAATTCATACGAATGAACATATTTCTTGACAAGTGCTTTCCCGGAGCTATGATTTGGGAACCTTCCTTCTTGTAAGTAAGTGTACGCATGTGATATGAGTCTATAGTTTCTTACAACATCTAGTAATACACGAAAAGAGGAGCAGCTGGCAACAATAAGCCGTCTAAGGAGTTGAAGTTTGCATTTATCAATATGTTCTAGTAAAACCCACATATCAACCTTTGCAAGGGTTACATCAGAAGAAGAAAATTTGAATAATTCTATCCGTAAACATGTACGTTGAACACATTCATTGTGAATAATATATTTACCACTTAAAATTTAAAATAACCCACAACCATAGAAGGCAGTAGGTGGAATCATTCTTTGCGATATTTTAACGCTATTGCGTGGGTGAAGATTTCAAAGAATTAACTGAGCGCCTTGTTCTCTGGCAACAACAATCAACCATAGACGAAAAAAACAGAGTTCTTGAAAATATTATTCCACCGTATTTGTCACCAAGATTAAAGTTGTGCAGCTGAATCCTAAGTTTAGACTTTAAAATTTATATATAGTACTTTTGAAAATGTAAGTATATAGCGACACGGTATCTAATGCAGTTTGTAGATCAGGAGGCAGTTTGTAGATCAGGAGGAGTGAAACTAAGAATAGTTGTATCATCAGCAAGGAGAATACTGGGAATATTCAGACCATAAATACATATACCAGTGTTAGCTAAACGTAACTCCTTGATGAGATCATTGATATACATGTACACAAGATATAACCATGAGGAGAACACAGTCATGTACAAGCCCCTGGCCAACACCTTGTTTAAAGTTGGATACGTGGTCAAATTCAATGTTTTCTTTTGGCAAAATAACTTTGGGAACGATAAATCTACATTAAAATGTGTACACATTACGATTGTTGCGTAAAACATATAGCATGTTAAATGCTTTTGCCTAGTCTCCAATTGAGATAAATACACTCTTCACAAAACGCAGGGGATATCGAAAGTCAATAAAATAATAATTCTATTTTCGATACAATCACCGACTCGAATCAAGATAACATAAATTGCTCTACAACAGACCACCAAACCGCAGCCAATGGTGCGCACGTGCAGCACGTGGAAATCACGTGGCCGGGGTGCATATTCGGATTTGACATTTTAGAGAAAGGTCATCTACTCCCTTGTGCTGAAAGTCTACGAGCAATTGGTATTCTTGAAACTGACAGCCGTCAGTCTGAGGTTGCCAATGTCTTCGATGTGTCCCAGTCTGTGACCAGCAGATTATGTGGCAGGTATCACCAAACCCGTAATGTTGATGATCGACGCCGTCCAGAGCGTCCACGGTCAATAACAAGAGCCAATGATCGGTTGATTCGTACATAGTCTCTGAGAAATCGCACTCAAACTGCAAATCAGATCAAACCTACAGCAGGCTACTGGTGTCCGCGAGACAGATCGGATGATTTTGAATCGTCTACATGATGCCCATCTTCATTCTAGACGGCCTCGTATAGTCCCCCATTGACCAACCGCTGCATGAACTTGGTCAGGCGGTGGTGGAAGAATGGGTCATGCTGCATCAAATTACCATGCTTAGACTCACAGGCACGATGCCTCAACGAATCAATAAGTGTTTGGCCAATAACGGGGGCATTATGCAATGTTGACGCAAACATGTCAACTTTCAATTTCCGTTTCATACCTAGTCCTTCCTTTAGAGACCATGACATGTATATGACTGTAATGAAATACCGGGTAAATTGTTTACTCAGTGCCTTCTTTGTAAAGTTACACTTGGTTTGGGACCAGTTATTATTATCATTAGGTTGTTTGTGACCTTGCAATTTCAACATCCCCTACTTTTTTAAAGAGTGTGTTAAAGAAACACAGTGTGACAAAATTCGACATGGAGTTCTTCATCAGGACAATGCGCCTGTTCACACCAGCCGAGTTACAATGGCTGCTGTTCAAGAATGAGGGTTTGACATTTTGCCCCACCCACCCTATTCTCCAGACTTGGCCCCAAGTGACTGCTATATGATTCAAAATTGAATTGCCTGGCCGAAGATTCTATGATGACAACGAGCTTATCGATGTTGTGGGGCGTTGGTTAGGTGACCAGGATGTGACCTTCTACAAACAAGACATACAAGGAATTCAAAGGCCGGGGACGGGATGGGGGTCATGTAATAAGAAAAGGATTCGCAAACTGTCTGAACAGTCTTGTGTACATTGTTCCAGTTTGCTTCATATCGGTTTTTGTGAATACTGTATGAAAGCAAGGGTTTATTTGATGGTTCTTTATTCCTGAACGGTACACATGGTTTCATGTGAAGGCAGCCATTTTTAGAACAAGGGAGATCATTCTCATGTAAGGGAGGTAATTCCAAGTAAGGGAGATAATTCCAATGTAAGGGAGATAATCTAAGTAAGGGAGATAATTCAAACCCTTCATAACAGCCGCCCCCAAATTTGACAAAGACAAATTTGCACTTGTAAAGGTATCAATTAGAATTGGGGTAGCATGGACAGAGTCAATTAAGGATTCAAAGATACTTAAGGTATCAGGTATGGTATCTAACCACGGTATCAAAGGTTTCAATGTAGATCTACAATGTTCAACGGTATCCATTAAGGCCTTAAACCACGGGATCACGGTACGAGGTATCCACGGTATCATCGTCCAACAGCAAAAGGTTCAATACTATGTACTGTCAGGCATCACCAATACTCAACACTGAATGGCATTACAGGTATCATCGTCCAACACATTATAAGGTTCAATAATGTCGGTCATCATCATTATTCAACACTGAACGGTATCTCATATTACAGGCTCTATGTCGTATTACAGTTTTAGATGTTATCAATGAGGCCTATGCATAGGGACCACACATTCTCTTCACAGCATCTATCAGTTTGAATGTGCATTGATTCTGGAGAGCTTTACCAGCTTCGCAACGGGTCTTGTGTATGTCTGGTTGCCAACACGGATGGTTGTGGTGCGGACCTTGTCGTCTCCACTGCGGATGAGGTTTGTTACCCGACCTATTAGCCAAGAGGAACGGGGCAACTGAGAGTCCATTATCATCACTGTGTCGTCTAGCTTGATTTCCTTTCCATCACGGAGCCACTTGTTACGCATATGTTGTGACGGTAAATAACTGGTGATGAACTTCCTCCAGAACTGGTCAGCAATAACCTGACTGTGTCTCCAGCGTCGTCTGCCGAGTAGTTCATCCTCTGGGTATACCACCTGTGGCAAAGCAGTGTCATGTCTACCAATGAGGAGGGAGTTCGGGGTAACAGGATCATGATCAGCTGCGTCACTGGAAACATATCCCAAGGGCTTTGAATTGAGAATGGCAGTTATCTCTGCCAGTACAGTCCGCAAGACAGGTTCTGTGGTGGTATTGTCACCAAGGATTGACTGTATACCATATTTGACAGATTTTATCTCTCTTTCCCAGGTCCCACCGAAGTGAGGTGCATATGGAGGATTGTACTTGAACTTGATCCTTTCTGGTGCAAGTTTGTCGGCTATCTCTGGGTTCATGTTCCTCAGTGCCGCATGTAGCTCGGTAGTCGCTCCACGGAAGTTGGTTCCACAGTCAGATAAGATCTCAAAGGGTTTCCCTCTTATTGATGTGAAGCGGCTGATGGCCATCAGGTAAGCATCACAGCTCAAATCCTCGACTAAATCAAGGTGGACAGCTATGGTGGTTAGACACTTGAAGATGATACCCCATCGTTTCATTTTCCTCCTGCCGCAGGTCACGAACATCGGACCAAAGCAGTCTACTCCTGTCGAATAGAATGCTGGCTTGTGCAGTCTCAGTCGTACTTTAGGAAGGTCAGCCATTCGTGGAACCTGTGGAGATGCTCTTTGTTGTTGACATTTCATGCAAGAACGTTGGTGTTTCCGGATTGCTTCTCTCCCTCTCAGGATCCAGTATCTTCTGCGGATTTCCGCAAACAACCTCTCTGATCCATAGTGGTGAAGCTTCTTGTCGTGATGGTCAATCAGGAGGTGTGTCACTGGATGCTTTGGATCTAGAATGATTGTATGCTTGGCACCTTCAGGGAGTATAGCATCATCAGCTAGTCGAAGTCGGCCACCAACTCTGAGGATTTGGTCAGTGGATTTTATCCCTCTTCCCTCTTGCAGGGCTGCTATTTCCTCTGGGAAACTCTCTTTCTGAGACTGGCGAAGTACTTCTAACTCGACATGGTTGTATTCAGTAGGGCGTCATCAGGTTGAGCCACCCTGTCAAGGTATTCGGTAACAACTTGGAGCAGAGACTCAAAGTCATCAAAGTCTTTAGCATCTGGGATCCCTTGGATTCGCTTGGTATTGGTCACACCCACAAATGACTTCTTAATCTCGATCTCGGCTTCAACAGTTTGTACAGGCACAAGGGTATTGGGACGTACGGGCCATTGTTCAGGTGGCAAGTTTAAGAATGACCGACCATGTCTCCATCTTGTTGCCCCCTTGCAGGTACACCAAAGGTTTTCCTCTGGTCAAGTCATTGACCGGTTTTTTACTTATGTTAACATATCTCCAATTGTCCACATTGATCAGCAACTGTATCTCACTGATACGTGTCCCTACAAACACCTTATAACGGCAGCTGCTGGATTGAAGCCATGCAAGTACAGTCACTGTGGTAGAGTCACTCCACAGGAATGTATCGTTGATGGAGAGATCTATTTCATGACACAGAGTGTCTGCAAGCTGAGCTCCTGTGAGGGCAGCACACAGTTCCAGTCTTGGCATGAAGAGTTACTTCATGGGGGCAACTCGACTTCTTGCAGATGCAAAGGTGACACAGACAGAGTCGTTGCCCAAGTCATCTTCAATTTGAAGGTATGCCACAGATCCATACACTCTTTCGGAAGCGTCGCAGAATAGATGCAGTCTCTTGGTGCTGCTTGGAAAGTCAATATCTGATTGAGTATAACATCTCTTCAGCTTGCCATTCGGCAGGTTCTGTAGCTCTGATTCCCACTGACCCCATTGCGCCTTCAGTGGTCCTGAGCTGATTTCCTCGTTCCAGCCTTTGTTGGACTTCCACAACTCTTGCACAAGGACTTTGGCTCTAGTAGTGAAATGTGCAAGGCAACCAATTGGATCATACTGTGAGGCTAAGATCTGATACACATTTCTCATGGTGAGGTTACTACAGGTAACTCGACGGCATTTGTAAGCAAGTTCATCAGTGTCACAACTCCGCTGTAAGGCTAGTGCAGCCTCGTTTGGATCTGTTTAACTAAGTTTGGTACATAGCTCAGCTGTAGATGATTTTGCTTCGGTCGGTAAATCGTGGATCACCTCGGGGATATTACTGGGCCCCTAACTGATGTTGAACCCTCCTTTATCCAGGATTTCTCTCAGGTCCTTCACTAACCGATTGACCTCAGATACAGATGGCAGTTATCCACATAAAAGGAATTTGAGATGCCACTTCTGGGTTGAGAAGCTTTACATTGGACGCTTGTAGTTTGACTCCTTGGTTGATTGTACAGTCTAACAGGTGAAACTGGTGGTGCTGTTTGATATAACGCCACAACCTGATGTGAAATTCTTTTGGCTCTTGCTTTTGTCTTGAGCAAGTCTGAGGAATGCATGAGATTTAAGTTCTGCCCTGCATCTGTGACTATGATGTTTTTGATTAATTTATGCAATATTCAATGAAGGCATCTCGGTTTGAAGATGGTAGTGTGGCAAGTAACTTGTCAACATGGGATCCTGTGTGTAACGCATTCCCATTCTCACCCTCGACTGATTGGAGCATTCCAACTAGTGATTGCACTGCCAAAGAAAACCTCTCGAAACTGTCTGCCTTCCCAAGTCGAAACCAGTGGCATTGTCGTTATCATGGCAAGCTCACTTTGTATGAGTTGTCGGGGCTGTCTACTAGTATACTCTTCCTTTAAGGCTCACACAGCAATCGTGTAATCCATGAATGCAAAGGCTTTCGTCAAAGCTGGTCCACTTGTCTAACAGAATCTGATACTTGTACCTTTCTGAAAGGTACTTGTGTCCATCCACTAAACTGTCAAGGTGAATTTTAAATATTGCAAAGTCCTTCGCCCTGCCGGAGGTGAATGCTGGTAGTTCTGGTTTGGGAACCCCGAAAGCTGATGCAATGAGCATCTCTGTTACACTTGGCATGTTATTTAAAGAGAGGTTAGCTAGGTTCGGAATGACAGAGGCAGTCTGACATGCATTGGTTGGAACATACTCAGGTACTGTTGGGTCAAGTGTTTGAGGTTTTACATTCTCACTATTTGCAGGTCGAATGAAAGGCTTGTGTTGATTATTCATTGACTCAGGGTCATTGGTTTGCTAACTGTCACTAATGAAAGGTTTCAACTTCTCACCTGCACTTCGTTTGGTTCGTTCCATCCTGGCCTGGTCCATCAAGATACTTATTTCATTAATTCCTAAATGATTGGTGTCATCTATGAGACTACATGTTATTTCAGCCTCGTTAACTTTCCATTGCATCTCTCGGAATTCCCTCCTTTTATTAAGTTCCTCATATATTCTGTCTCTCTTTATCTTTGCCTTTCTCTCAATCATCTGTGCATGAATTCGGACTCTGGCTGCCTCCTCTTAAGCCTTTTTTTGTGCCTCTAACTGTTCATCTTCTAACTGTTGTAACACTCTGTCTGTCTCCTCTTCCTCTCTCATTTGCTGTTTCATTTCTTCGAATTCTTTCTTTCTCTTGTACAAATTTAATTGTGCTACTTGTTTAGGTGATAAAGTGGTCTCACTAGCTATGGATTCAGTTTCATGTGCGGTTACTTTGTGTTTTTCCTTTGGGGTTGACTTTCTAGGTTCCGAGTTCGAATCCCGACCGGGTCACTGCCGTATTTCCTGGAGTAACCACCGTGACGATATAGTCGAACAATAATGTCTGAAACTCACGTTAAAACAAACAAACAATAATTCTAATGCAAGGTAGATAAATCTAAGTAAGGGAGTTAATTCCATGGAAGGGAGATAATTCAAACCAGACCCTTCATAACAGCCACACGCAGAATATTTGGTCCTGCATGGTGAAAGTTTTTGTCTGACGGCATAGCAATTTGAAGGACAGAATATTGATAAAGCTCTAAACTTCTCATCGTGGACACATAGGTAGTCCCGTCTCCCAGACCCTACAGCCTTAGAATTTTCCTTTCACGATTATTTCACGATAGTTCCGAGTTGTATCGAACATCAACAAGTATGTCATTATGTACTTGACCCAGAGCACCGGACATTCGGGCCTACATTTTGAGACCTGTTGGTGGCCCGGAGGCAATTTTATTGGATGTGTTCATCCGTCAGACGTTATTACTTGAGCTGTCTATATAAGCTTCTTATTTTGATGTTCTCAAATTATGTCCTTGAATTTGAAGCATTATGTTTCTTAGATGAACCCGTGGCATGTGCTACTTTTGCCAGACGGGCAAATACTTGATATAACGTACACAAGAAGATCGCTTAGGGAGTTTGCAATTTTTTTTTACCTTACCAGTAATTGATTGTCATGTAAAAGTGTCAAAAATATTTGTTTTGTCCATCAGTCGTTATGTGTACATATACTTAATTAAAAAAAGTTAAGGAACACTGATTCTTTTCGCAGTTATAAAATAACTACTTTTCCAGTGCAAATAATGTTTGACCCAAAAGGCCTACATACCTTAGCTGTAACCAGACACTGCTTTAGAGAAGTGTGTTGCACGTGAATTTTAGAAAAATCGTTTGATGAAACTGAAAACGTGTCAAACTAGAAGGGTTGTTTTGCTTGAAGCTCAACAGAAATTAAAAAGAAAGTCTTAATTGCTGTCTTTATCTATTGTTTTACTTGTGGCACTATCAGCAGAAAGTATGCCTGGAAAAAGACATCTAACGACAGAAGAAGCTGCTTGTGCCGTTGGTTTATTGGACATTGGTTTGTCATTACGTGGGGCAGGTTGTCGAATGAACGTTAACCACAGGTTTATCAGCAGAGTCCGTCAGAAGCATCAGCAGACTGGATCTGCCCTAAAGAGACCAAAATCGGGCCGACCCAAAAAAAAAACTATGGCTCGTCGGACCGCCAAATCATGAAATGTCTTTGATAGCCAAACGGAATCAATTAACCTCAGCTCAATCCATCAATAGTGAGTTCAGAAATGTTACTGTTACTGTTCAAATCAGACTGTTAGAAACATAAATTCATGCATCCAAGACCCCGTGGGGCTTCCGAGGAGTGACGTGGTGTCACTTGGATAGAATAGGGCTTCAGTAACCAATGCCTGTCGTACAAGGCGACTAAAATGGGGATCTTTTGCTTTCTATTTCTTACTATCGATCCTGTGTTGTCCCTTTTCCTG
>JAUELE010246456.1:0-11085 GCA_031471655.1 Diodora aspera | reverse complement strand
CCCGTGGAGTCAAGGATAAGGTTAAAAAAACCCTTTAGATTTCAAATGCATCTCTGGCTCCAAATATCTCATACACCTTATCATCCCGTATATACCTTATGTCACTTCGATCTCAAGACAAAAATTTTCTTCTCACTAATACTCATAAGGTATATTCCCTCAGATACAGTCATAGGTCATTTTCCTACTTGGCAGGAAACTCTACACATCAGACCTTTCGTGCTGATCTGAAGCCTTACTTCTTTCAACATGCCTCCAATTAATAAACTCTCCGTTTCTACTGTATACTTCCATAGTTGTGTATTTAAGTTATGACAAGATGATAAGTTAGTTTCAAGCTAACAACGATCTGCACTGCTGCGGTCTCTCTCTGAATACTAGTACTTTCTCTGGTAAAATATCTTTGCGCACTTAGAGCGTGTTTATACATTGATTACAGCGCTGTATAAATGGACTTATTATATATTATTATTAGTATTAATATTATTATTATTATTGCGGAAACAAACAAGCCAGGATTGGCTACATTGAAGACGAATTTCACTTCCTTCTTGTATGTTCTTATGATGAAGATAGCAGGGAAACGTATTTACCAGCACATGCTTACACAAACCCATCCATTGTGAAATTTAAACAGCTTCTGGCATCGAAAAACCCATCAGTTATAATGAAAAATATCTACCTATTTAATTCTGTTTGCGCACTGAATATTACGTATTTTAAAAAATGTACTTTGGCATGTGGCCATATCTACTGAATCAACTGTCTGTCTGTCTTTTATTATAAATTATTATTATTATTATTATTGCGGAAACAAACAAGTCAGGATTGTTCTCTGCGACAGTATGATCCTGGGAGCCTCATTAGAATTTATTCTCTTCCCTCGGGATCTCCCATCCTCAAACTCTTGTGTCCGCCCCTATAGTTTATGTTATTACTTAACGTGCAAGTCCAGCCTGTAATGGATAGCACTCTTGTGTCCGCCCCTATAGTTTATGTTATTACTTAACGTGCAAGTCCAGCCTGTAATGGATAGCATTCATGGCGGTATATTTACATTCACACGAACAGGATATGCAGAATTTCTGTCTATTAAACAAACTAGACTCTCTGCAGTCTCAATAATGTATTTTTCTCGTATTTTCACAGAAGTTATTAATTCATGTTCTGTGTCCTTTTTGACGAATTTCAAGAACCCCTAGACGTGTAGTTTTGCTGACTTGCCAAGTCTCTCAAGCATAAGAAGCAGACAGAGTCAGCAATATACCCCGCCATGGGACTGAATATATTGATATGAATTAACTATATCACTATTTACTGCAAAAGCACATAAAAAATAGGGTGACACATTTGGAAACATAATGTATCGACAATGCAAGATTCAATGCTTAAACAGCTTGCTCACTAAGGTTTATGCTCAAAATGAATGTTTCAGAAATTATGGTCTGAAAACGAGCTTTAACCTATTTGAGACAGAGTCAAACTTATTTTTGCAGTATCCAAGAAAAAAACCCAACTTAAATCCATAGTAGTGAAAGACACAACTAGATTACTAATCTCATGTACACACAACGTTTTAATAAACAATCACGATTGGTTTCACAGTAATGGTCCAATAACAAAGCATACTATGAAAAAAAATGATCCAAGTCCAAATTGTTGCTCTATAAACTGAAAATTAAATAATTTGACATAATTCGAATAATAGTAAAAGGTACAACTAGATCACTAGCCTGATGTACCTACACAGTTTCATGAAGACATGTCGAAAGGTTCAGGAGTTATAGTCCAGAAATGAGCATTATCCTAGTTTTGAGACTAAGTGGAACTTGTTTTTCAGAAAACGTAAAAAATACAAATTTTAAGAAAATTCAAAACAGTAAAAGCCACAGCTGGACCACTATGCCACATGGTGGGGGATTAACAACAATCTCATACAGCTTTTAATTTCTGCTGTGGAAAGCATGATGACTCCAGTCTGAAGCTAAGTCCAAATGTGTTTTCATGGAAACAGAAAAACTAATATTTTTGTAAAATCTAAAATAACAAAATGTACATATACAGTATCTGAAGGATGTATGTACCAAGCCTTGTGAACAAATCGCCCATAGTTTTCTAAGTCTGCCCAACAAAATGATTTCGGCCAGTCAGAGGCTAAGTCCAATGTTGTTGCCATGACAACAGAAAAATTCAATGTTTTGTAAAATCAAAAATAGCAAAAGGCACATCTACAGTGTCTAAAGGATATAATTACCAAGTTTTGTAAATACATGTATATCTCTCATAGGTTTCAAACTCTACCTCAGAAACGATTTCGAGGGACAGACAAACGGACACACCAACGAACGGATGGACAGACAGACGGACAAGGCAAAACAAAACCACTAGCCTGATGTACCTACAAAGTTTCATGACGAAATATCGAAAGGTTCAGAAGTTATAGTCCAGAAAAGAGCTTTATCCCATATTTGAGACTAAGTGTAACTTGTTTTCCAGAAAACCTAAAAAATATATACAAATTTTAAGAAAATTCAAAGCAGCAAAAGCCACAGCTAGACCACTATGCCATTACATGATGAGAGATAAAAAGAAATCTAAACCTTCGAAAGGGAACATTTGTCCAGTAAAATATTTTGCCTCAGCGTTAATTTTACTGTTCCTTTTTCGACTGGATTTATTCCCAACAATATCCCAACTACATCGCATTGCTACACCTCCAAATATTACCTCACCAATGGGAGTCACCTTGGACAAGTGGCTTCACTCATTAATTGCCTCAGTCGACCCAGCTGAAACTGGGTAATGGTCCTCCATCAGGAGTGTTGTTGACCTTCTAGCACCTGTGGGCTGCTTGGGTTGCGCCAGGGAAAAATAAGCGCTTCTGAGCCGTTTCAGAACTGGAATTAGCGCTATATAAGTCCATAGTTATTATTATTATTATTATTATTATTATCAAAGCGCCTTGTAACGGGGACCTGTTACACACAGGAGGGGAGATGAAATACATGCACCAGCTGTAGGTGGCAGTTTAGGAAGTATTGTGCAACGGGTTTACATGAAAAGACCCACCGTCTTCACTTCTTGTGACGGTACTCGGGATGTTGATCTAAATGATGAAATCCCAACGTTTTAGGGTCCAGCTAACTCGGGTCTAGGGAATAAAACAATTAACCTTTCAAGTTTGACCAGCCGAACCCATTCCTCAAGTAAGCAAGAAAAGGTGGCACAAAAGCCAAAAGCTAAAATAAAAACACAACGCGTAAATTTATTATATAAACTGATAAAGTCTAAGTTTATTTACAAGACAGGCATATATATCCGTACCTCATACCGGATCAGTAAATAATGCTAAGCAGCAATGTTGCTGCAGTGACAATACAATACACAGTTAAGAATCCGCTATAGGATGTCAAATAAGTGTCAAAGATAACACAACAACCTTGTACTTAAAGCGTTAGCCAAGTGTTCAAAAGAACACAAAACCCTGATGTGTTTTCACACCAGTATTTCAAAATAATATCAATGACAGGAGATATAGAACCAAAAGCTCTAAGAAGTAATAAATCACCCTAAACAAAACTAAATTGTACGGGTCTATACAATAAGCATTTTCAAATGCATAAAGCCATTCCGAATAAGAGCATAAGAAACTCAAGTTCTCATCAATGTCAATCCGCCTACAGCCCCGGTCCTTTGGTGTCAGACCCCGTGCAGAATATCCCGTATTTTTTTATAGCCCTAGCGCGGACCTGGAAGTAGACAACCAATGTAGTATTATATCTGCAAATGTGAAGACTCAGCACTTTCAGCGCGGACGTCGTAGTCTACACTCTTTAAATAGTATCATTAACAACCCAATGTAGTATTAAATCTGCAGATGTGAAGACTCAGCACTTTCAGCGCGGGCGCCGTAGTCTACACTCTTTAAATAGTATCATTAACAATCCAATGTAGTATTATATCTGCAAATGGGAAGACTCAGCACTTTCAGCGCGGACGCCGTAGTAGACACTCTTTAAATAGTATCAGTAAGTAGATCTTAGGAAAATAATCTAGGATAACCAAAGCAGATCGTCAACCCTATGACACGCCTTTGCCCTTATCCATGTCTCCATGATGATGGCGCTGTCCACACCAGTCATTGGAAGAAGGAACACTTCACCAGATTCCCCAACTCCCAAAGAACTATAAGCTGATAAAAGGTTTATAAAATGTTACCACCACCGACCAGTAACCCAATTTCAGCTGTAGACAGGCAATTTACAAGCAAACCCACGTGCATAAGGTGACACCACTGACATTGTCAGTATCTCAGTATAAGGCAGGGCGAACCTTTGAACGCCTGGGAGTTTTACAACACGAGTCAGTCACCCATCCTACCACTATCCAGGCTCAGTGATGCTTAACCTCTCAAGCTAGTGACGTGCATGCTTTCCACGAGGCCAACTCTCTTCGCCCGTTCTAAAAATCTGGACAAACTGCATGAATCGTACGAAACAGACCTACAATCTTTGAAAGATATTACGTCTGTTTCTCCCTTCGGCTCGTAGAAATCCACGTAAATATGTAATCGAGAAAGATGTTTTTCATCTTATGAACCTATGTCAGCCTCTGCATTTAGCGACCTTGTGTTGCTACTTACTTACTTACTTTGGTTATCACCGAGTATGGAGCATACCAGTAAGCATTGCATACACATCTCCTGGTGTGGTATTCTATAAATTTCTAATTACATTGCGTATTTTAAGAATATTGCTTGATTAACATACATTGTAACAATAATTCATATAATTGTTATTTGCTAATGTAATTATTTATCAAACATTTACCTCGCTACTGACCACTGTTTAAATATTTAAACACTTTAACAAAAGTAGGATTTCACAGTCCTTTACATCTTTTATCTGCTTTTATCTGTCAACACATAACGTTTCACCAACGATGTTCGGATTTATCAGAGCTAACATGTGATATTTTTTTCTAAATCGCTCTCCCAATAAACGCCGTTCTGATAGGTAGCGTGCAACAACCTTCGAGACACATCAGTCCTCGGTCTCCAACTTGTAGGTAAGTCCTGACATAATCCCTTCTTCCAAGCTTCCAAAGGAGCCTCTACGTGTGGATGGATACAAAGTCCACTGGATGTTTCCTGCTTTGTCTATTAGTGATGACGTTGATTCCATGGCTGCCCATGATCTCACTGATCCTTCCACTGTGACACTTAATGTGTACTTCGTCTCAGCCTTTAGGCTCACTGGTGTGGCCAGAGTGATCTCCATCCGGTCTTCATCAGCCAGGACATCTTTCTCCTCATGGTGGATACCTTTTCGGACATTCTGTTCATCGCGTACAACAACCGTTATATAGTACTTCGCCGAAGCAGGTGGTGCCGTCAATGATGGGTTAAGAAAAGACTTGATATACGACATAGTACTTGAACCCACGTTCGGTGGGGCGTATATCTCTACTCCCAGTAAAACAGTAGTGTCGTTGCAGGAGAGACACAGGGAATCCGTCACCCTGGACAACGATGTGCCTTTTTCACCTTTCACTCGGCGCCGTATTTTATATATCTCAGACTGCCTGTTTCGTGCTTTGCCAATAAAAGGTACAATGGCAGACTTTGGAGAGATGTATCGTTCAAGGATTTTGACTCTTTCTGCATCGGTTAGAATTTCAACTGATCCCACTAAATCAACAAATACAGACTGGGGCATGAGTGGGAAACGAATCTTATATAGAGTATCTCCCAAAACTGTTCTAATACCACTGCCTGTTTCTTCAAGTCCTTTCCTTCTGCACTCCGCTTTTGCCCAGTTCATGGTTGCCTTGAAGATGGTTTCTTCGTCCGCTTGGATGTCATCCATATCCAGAAGTGTATCCAGATTAGAATGGGAAAGCTGAGTGAAAGACTCGGATTGCATTACAGAAGTCGTCTCTCTTTTCATCACATCAAGAACATTATTCTTGAGCTTTGCTGCTCCGAATAAACAGGCTTGTTCGAGGAGAGCACAGGCGTTGTCAACAGAGATACTGGACTGGCAGAACTCAACGACGTCTTTTTCGAGACTCTTCACACAGTATTTCTTGGCGCAATATAGCATGGAGAGGGCACTTACTGGAGACAGGGAAATTATTCCCGTGTATAGGTACCTGTAACGAAACAGTTTCCAATCACTATAGGTTGAAATATCTTGATGTTTTGTTTTCTTTCGTTATAACACAATAACAATTATTAAAATTATTCACTTTGGTAACAATGTTCAACGATCATAACTTAAACTATAAGTATAGTTACTCATCTTAGTTCATATCATCAATTTATTATTACTTGTAAGGTCAGTGAATTTTTAAATTCTTCAAGGATTGCTGTTAAAGCGTCAGAACCTTGTATCACAGGTAGAAACCCATAACCTATCAATATGTTACTATTGTTGAGTAATTTGACATAGACTACAAAACAAAACGAATTTCAATTAATACTGAGCAAGTAAAACAATCTGGTTAAACATCAACTCTTAAACATCTGACAGCTTAATGTTAGAGAAAGGTTAAGTTTCAGTTTTAACAGTGTGAAGCTTCAGTTTCGTTCACAGAATATTAAACTATTATAAACGTATGGATATAGGCAGTGAAAACAAAACATTCAATAGAAACTTACAAAATGTTTTTAAAAAATACGTAATTGCAGATGCCTATAATATATTATTAGGAGTATAGTTGTTTTAGACGTACCGAAGAAAATCTCTGAAAACCTCTGGCTCTATATCAGGAATCTTTACGTCTCCGTGTTCGGCAACTGATCCACAAAACATGGCAAAGAATACACAGCTCCGACTGGCCAACATAAACTTGTGCGCTAAAATTTCTTCTTCTTCCTCTCCAACGAGGAATTTGGCATCTGCCAGAGACTCCAGTTCCAGCATCATGAGGTTGGTCTGGAGGAAATCTTTGTCTGACTGCCAATCGTCGACGTACTTTGTCTCCTCATGGTCCACGTCCGAATCCGAGAGGTTCAGACTTTCCTTAGACATTCCTCACCTGTAGGACAAATTTACACATAAGAAGTACGGGTCCAACATACAAAATAATGATTGATATTAGCTTTGAGTTTGGCCTTTATATATTAATGTCCACAAGAAACGATAGTAAGACTTCGAAATACAACCGAAAAAACAAGCGTGTGTTGCATATGTAATAGATATGTATTCAAAGCATTTGTTTAGCATGCCGGAGCCAAATGACGATTTACACTCTTCAAAGAAAGGTAGGGGATATTGGACGTGCTGCACGTGGAAATCCCGAACACATGACCGAGGTGTATATTTGAATTTGACACTTTAGAGAAAGGTCATCTACTCCCTTGTGATCGAGATTTCTTTCATTCTGGTAGCTTCTGACTGTAATCCTTTGTTACTTTTGTTTATCTGAGGAATCCTTTGATTGTTTTTTCGTTCAACGTGCTGAACGTCTACGAGCAATTGGTATGCTTTAAACTGGCAGCCGTCAATCTGAGCCGCCAATGTCTCCCAGTTTGTGATTAGCAGATTATGGAGCAGGTATCACCAAACCCATTATGTTGATGATCGACGCCGTTCAGGGCGTCCACGGTCAACAACAAGAACCCAGGAAAGGTTGATTCGTACCCAGGCTCTGAGAGATCGCACTCAAACAGCAAACCAGATTGCTGCAAACCTACATCAGGCTACTTGTGTTCGCGTGACAGGTCAGACGATGTCCAATCGTCTACACGATGTCCATCTTCATGCTAGACGGCCTCATTATAGTGCCACCATTGCCAACAGACGCGAATGGTGTACACAACGCAGGAACTGGGCAAATAGTCGGTGATCACGTGTAATGTTCTCAGATGAATCCAAGTACATTTGAGACTTCCTTGGTAGGCGTGGTCGCATCTGGCGACCTCGTAACGAACGCCATGCCAATGTTAACAAGAGGCAGCATGACAGATTTGGTGGTGGGTCTGTTATGATAAGGGGTGGGATCACTATGACTAACCGAACCCCACTCCATATCGTGCAAGGAAGAGTCACTGGTCAGTTCATTCGGGACAACATACTGACACCCTATGTTGTCCCGTTTGCACGACGTGAGGGGTGCCATTTTTTGTCTTTCAGGACGACAACGCCCGTGCTCACCGTGCAAGAATAGCCAATAACCACCTTCAATGGCACAATATCCATAGGATGCCCTGGCCGACAATGAGCCCTGACCTTTACCCCGATTAAAGATTTCTGTGACATCTTGGGCGTCAACGTGAAGGGCCACTAGCCACGATAGATGAACATGGCCAGGCGTTGGTGGAAGAATGGGACAAACTGCATCAAATTACCATAGGTAGACTCGCGATGCCTTTACGAATCAATGAGTGTTTGGCCAAAAACGGGGCCATTATGCACTATTGATGCATAAACGTCAACGTTCAATTTCCGTTTCTTACCCATTCCTTCTTTCATCGACAATGACAGCAAGAGAAACCGTTAAGGTAATGAAATACCGGGTGAATTGTTTACTCAATTCCTTCTTTGTAAAGATACAATTATTATTATCATTAGCTTGTTACTGATTTCAATATCCCCTACATTTTTTGGAAGAGCATATAACAGCAGAGAATTCTAAGGAACAGTAACACAACGACACATAGGGTTGGAAAAGAGATTGAAGAATGTTTTATGTGTATTGTTAATTTTGGACTGCAGAACACATTACATTACTGGTCGTGCAGGCAAACCATTCTTGAAAAAGACCATTTGGTATGTATCATTTCAATCTGGTTCATAGAGTACCCCACATTTATGCACCATACAGCAATATTGGCTCTAGTGACAAAATATTTTCATAGCGGCGTCAACACTTACATTTGGGTACTTGTACAACATTTTTTTAATCAGTGTCAATGCCTTAACTG
This sequence comes from Diodora aspera, assembly GCA_031471655.1. NCBI lineage: Eukaryota > Metazoa > Mollusca > Gastropoda > Lepetellida > Fissurellidae > Diodora > Diodora aspera. The sequence goes on along the minus strand of JAUELE010246456.1, from coordinate 2,156 downwards.
GTTTATCTTTCTTGATAGGCATTTTAGAAGTTGTGGTAACAGATACATGAGAGATACTTTTGTAGATTTGCAACTTCTTTGTTGGTATCAAGGATCGACATTTCGGTGCTGATTCTTACACCGTCATCAGGCATATGACAAATTGAGAGAGAGAGAGGTTGATGTTTAACGTGCACACTCCAGATATATACTGATTTTGGCGCATGCCAAATTGCTGTTGGAGAAGTATAAATATACAGTAGAAGCAACAACAAGAGGATTGTCAAGGGATTAACAAAGATAACATTTGAAGCCAGAGTAAGGTTTTAGATAAAGAAACTTAAACTTGATATTTCATGAACAGATGTTCATGTTCTTAAAATAGTAATTAATCATCAGTATGTTTTGTGCACCTGAAACCTTGTGTCAAATGGTGTTTTTAGATGGATATTTTGCCTACATAAAGGGAACTGATGTGGGACATCCAAACGAGTTGGCACGACTGACAACGCCATATGTGGAAGTATTCTCGCCGTCCAACATGTCCTTCTGGTATCACATGAACGGGGCCGACATTGGCACCTTGAAAGTGATACGTATCGGACTAGACCAGACTCAAACGGTCCTCTTCTCTACATCTGGGAGACAGGGACCGAACTGGCATCAAGGAGTCGTCAGTCTTCATCCGGGCATTTTTAGAGTAAGGCTTCTGCGATGTTAAGTGCTGTAGTCCCGGTATCGTGTCTAGATTGTGTTTGGTATTGGAAATAGATCTTTATTTGGTAATCTCCTTCCGTTGTGATTAATATTTGTATAGATACTGACATTGTAACCCTGCCCATGGCAACGCTTTCTTGAGTGCAGCAGTGACCGGAATCCTGCTCATCTAATTTCCGATTGGAAAACATTGAGGGATGAAGTGTTAGCGGGAAATGTTGTTCTTTCAACGTGGGTCTGTGATGAGACCCTCGTGCCTTGTCATAACCTTAAATGACTCTTTGACACTTAAACTTTTGATTGGGAGGGAGTACCTGCTCACTGTACTCATGGGTTCAGCATACCTGGTCCAGTCATCCTTTCATCAAGGCTGGGAAACTATCGTTCATTTTCCAATGGGTATTAATTGGCAAGGCTCAATAATGCATTTACACAACTAATGAGAGACTTGTCTCAGAGTTAGTAGTTGTTCAGTGTGGATGTGGCTGCTTTATAGTGAATTATTCAATAGCTTTCATATCAATGTGTCTGTCTGTTTGTCTACCAGTTTGTCTATCTATTTATCTCATTAGCAAAAGATCACGAATTAAATATTGAAAAGTAGTTATGTACATATGTATATACATGTATATACAATGAAAAATTAAAACCTACAAACTGCAATATTTAAAGTTGGATACTTACTCACGAACGCTAAAATAGGTCTGGTGCTATCTGTCAATCATACATTGTAAAAGTGCATGCCTAATTAAATAACGCCGTATTCCCTTAGTCCGTGGCAGATCCAGACGGATTTAATGTTCCAAAAAATGTTCCGTCGATTTCCGAATGCTTTTCGAATATGAGCCGAATGCAAATACTTTCAAGTGTAACGTTTCCGAAGGTTTACCGAATATTTTGAAGATTCTATCGGAAAGTGTTTTTTTTTATTTTATGGCACGGGGTTCCCAAAATAAATGAGACTTTTCAAGAGGCTATAAACAGACACCCATGCTATATCTTTTGTGTATTATTCGTGGTACATAATTGTATGTATATTTATCGTTCCATAAGTTGTTTTGTGAGTCCAGAGTATCCTTGTCTTCCAACAGATTGTGATTGAAGCGTCTGCACGTCAACATTACGCCAGCGACATCGCCATCGACGACATCATAGGCGCCACTCTGGAAGGTATCCTCCTTCTCCCCTTTGATAGCTGCGCATACAGACTGGGACCTAGCATAATATACTTTGTTGTCATGATAAACCATTACTTATATAGTAAAAAAGTATGTTTCACCTCTTTGTTAACTGCACATACAAACTGGGGCTATATATGTGGTTCCTTAACTTGATCGTTATAACTAACTATTGTTGACATAACGAGTTATGAACAGGGGCTCGTTTTTCTCGGCGCAGCCGAGATTGTTTTCCTTTTTGACCTATTTATTCTCCCCTACACTGTTAAAAATGAACTCGTC
>JAUELE010246445.1:0-11085 GCA_031471655.1 Diodora aspera | reverse complement strand
TTAGACCGTTCAACAACTTCGCGTGGCTGGTGTATTGACTGCGGCGATTATTGATCCAAAGACATTCGGTCTTGGGCTCAGTCCACGGGCTCACGTCTGCTGCGTTACTCTGGAACCCCTTTCCTCTTGGATCTACAGACTTTTGTGTTTTTAACGGATCATTTTAACAAATTCTTGGACATGAAGCCCCAAAGGTAGGCCATATTTGTTTAATTCCGTTCCACATACAGCACATCTCGGGTGACACATTCGGATCTACCCAAGGTGATGTGTTACATTTTCAGACATTCAAATTATGTTTTAATATCTGTTTTGATTTGCTTGTGTCTTGTGTGTTGTTTACAGATACTCTAGACATAACAATATTCGTTTATAGAAATGTTTGATAAACAAAATCTTATGCAGACGTGTGTTTACAGTGATGTTCTTTTCAGTTAGCGAACTTTCCCGCGATTTTGACATTTCGGAGCAGACGTGCAGCATATCGTTTGAATTTTCAATTCAATCAGTTCGAAATTGGATTACATGTATGTTGTAATTGTTCATCGCAGAATACCGCTACAGAATTCTGACTGAACTTTAACATGCAAGTAGAGCATTGTTGCTTGTAAACAGCAATGAACATTACAAGGTAAAGGTTTTATTTGCAATGGGGTTGTTTTATTCAGTTGGGGTCGGCGTAGCCATTTGCACGTTGTTCAACTCTTTAGATTTGAATTATATTCAGGTACTCTCAATTATGATTTAATGTTTGTTTGGTTTAACCCATGTGACGCGTTTTCGTAAAGTGATGAGCTTCCAGGGGTATTCAGCATGTAAGGTGGTAGACCACCGTTTAGCTTGATTGGTTGGATAGTTGTAGCTGTATAGATCTAGAGACACTTTGGCTTGTTATGTGTCAGTCATTTTTGAAGAAATTGTTTCACATTTTGGATAACAGTTTTAACTTTATTTACCAGATGACGTTTTTACTCATTAAGGTGTTGGGTTTCATTCAGGGTGTATTGCCGTACTCATTGTATTACTCATAGTCTCACCTACATGCGGTACTTTTTGCAGTACTCGCTGTTGTACTCACTGCAGTACTCATCGCCTCACACATTGTACTACACAGTGCTGTTCTCACTGCCTCGTCCGTTGCAGTTCTCATTGCCCTGTCAGATACAGTACTCGTTGCAGTGCAGTACTCGTTACAGTGCAGTACTCATTGTGGCACGCATTACATCACTCATCGCTCCACACATTGCAGTACACGTTCGAGTACTCATTGCCTCACTCATTGCCTTGCATCTCAGTACTCTCACTCACTCTTTGAAGTACTCATTGTCACCCAGGTTGTAGTACTCGTGATTGATGATTGCTATACTCAGTGTCGTACTCATTGCGATTGCCGTATTCATTTCGTACTCATCGCCTCACTCTTTGAAGTACTCATTGTCGCCCAGGTTGTAACACTCTTGATTGATGATTGCTATAATCCTTGCCATTGCCGTATTCATTGTCGTGCGTACTTATTGCCTCACTCTTTGAAGTACTCATTGCGATTGCCGTATTCATTTCGTACTCATTGCTTCACTCTTTGAAGTACTCATTGCAGTACTCGTTGCCTCCCAGGTTGTAATATACCCGTGATTAATGATTGCCGTATTCATTGGCGTACACGTATTGTACATAATATTATCTGATTTGTTTCCGTCACAAAGGCATTAAATGACCATACGTACCCTGAATTTAATACGAGTGGCGCCCTTTTGGCTTTTGTTCGTTGTCTCAACCACTCAATCTTGCAATGTTTCTTTCCTGTATCGCTCACTCTCACTCTTTCAATAGGCTTTACAGAGAATATTTCTTGTCAAAACATGAAACCCTCAATGTCCGTCTCAGTGTTGCCTTCTTTCCTACCTACATACCCTCATCTATCCATCTGTCTATCGTATCTTAATCTACTTATCCACCTATTGTATCTTAGTCTATCTATCTATCGTATATTCATCTATCTATCTATCTGTTGTACCTTTATCTATCTACATGTCGTATCTTCATCTATCTATCTATCTGTTGTACCTTTATCTATCTACATGTATCTATCTATCTGTCTGTCATACCTTCATCTATCTCTCCATTATTCTATTCAAATTCTTATCTACCTACATGTCTAATTATCTATCCATCTGTCTACTTTCCTGTTTACTTACACTCTAGCTATCGACTTACTTACCAACCACCTCTCTCTCTCTCTCTCTCTCTCTCTCTCTCTCTCTCTCTCTCAGGAACCTGCCTGCCTACCTACCTATCTATTGCATCTCACAAAACTGTTAGGATAAACTCAAAACTCCGCACCGCCATCGAACACCAAATCACAACCTCCACAAACACATCTAGCTATTTTACAACACAAATTTTATTAATTTTTGCAACGGCATGATAGAACCGATTTGTGTATGCCCCAGTGACAGCGAGTGGTCAATAAAGCCAACGAATGTATGACATTATATTTGGGCACACACCGCCGGCGTAATGTCAACAAGGGCTGTGTTAATGTCACCTTCAGAACGAGCGCCAAGCGTTGGGCGAGTTTACACAGGCTCGTTACAGCACAATAGGCCGCATCTAGAAGTAAAATTTACACCACTTTTCACGGCTTACTATCGAACTGTTGACAATGATTTTGTGTGTCAGATTGCAATAAACATGCTGTGTCCATGTTCGACAACGAGCTATCAGTTCCACACAGTCAAATGAGACTTAATTTGCATTTTGTCGATAGCCAGCCTATCGCGCATAGATGTGTCAATATTCCGATATTTTCTATTGCAGTGTATTTCGATAAGGTTTCAATGTTCGATATTTTGATATATTTTCTTTATTTGAACAAAAAATTGTCGAAACGTTTGATACGTTTTTCCAGGCGTAAAATATGTTGATGCATACTATATTAAATACATAACATTAAGTATAAATTCGACATTATATATACTGACGTCCAAAAGAAAGTATACGAAATGATTTTAATTATTTTCCCTTACGTCTTTATGCCATAGTTGATCAAAAAGATGCTTGAATTTCGGTGAGTGTAATTGGATTGACATCGTGTCATCGATAAAACGTCATAATCTTGAAGAGATATCTCTTGTATATCCAACGTGTGTGAATTTATTCAGTGGTATCTCAAGATCTTGTTATCGTTTCTTTTGCTCGTCAGTATATATACCTGCCTAATCAACTAACTGCATTAACGTAAATTTGTTTTAGTTAAGAATATTTTATGCAAATAAATGCTGAAAGACTCAAGGACATATTTGCTGACCTATTATGCAATGCTAGCGACCGCATTGTATAAATAAAACTTAATGACTAGTCGTTTTGACACCCCGCCACTAGTTGGCGCCACTTATTAAAAGTGGAAGTCCATATTTTATAAATTTGTAGAATCAGTTTTAGGAGATGTTTTTTTTATTAGATGTGTGAATTTGAACCATTTCTTGAGTTACTTCAATTTCGTAATGAACCTTCATTGGGACTTTCGATGATCACTTGTTGCGTTCATCAGCTTTTATAAAATACATGCATATATAGTTTGTACAATAACCGTTATCAAGTGGGACATATAATGTGCACAAGAAGATTGCTCAAAATGTTTGCGAATGCATATTTTTACTAGTTTACCAGGGGGAAAAAAAGAAATACTAACAATTCACGGACATGTAAATGTGTAAACCTTTATTTATGTTTTGGGCATATGCACATATTTCAGTGTATACTTATCGTTCGCAATATTGTTTTTTGAAAAGCAAACTTCAATTTGACCATGTGTCATGCGTTTTGGATGTCTAGATAAATTCTTAGTCCAAAAGCACTTAACAGGAGTTAAAAAAAATGTCAAGTCCGAGGTCACTGACCCATGGAATTTAGCTTTTGACTTGTAATACAAGCTTTGACAGCTGTAAGTCCGCTGACTTGAGTTGTTTAGTTGATGGCTTGTCACTTCATTTATATAAAATATTGCTCACTGCCCATTCAATATTATGAATGAGTACCAAAAGTCCAATTTCCCCCCATCATTCGACAGTCATGTACATGCCAAATTAAGTGTCTTATTAAAGCAAGTACTGAAAGATGTTGTCTTTTGATGCTTGACTCACCAACTTTAGGACTGGACCTACCCTTAATTAGCTTTGACTCATGAACATAAATGGCTATAAGTCCTGACTTACAAGGGGCTGAACATGTTTTTAACGCTTGCTTAATCGGTGGGTGGGGGTTGATGAGTGTGTGCGTGTGTGGGGTGGAGGCGTATGCATGTATGCATGCATGAAGGTATTTGCATAACATACAACGACACCAAACGAGACACTTCATTAATCAATTGATCAGTAAGATATCTTGATTTTTCCATCAAAACCCTTCTGCAATGAGAAATAGCGATATGCAGTGAAACATCACAGGCTACTTCGAAAGGGATCGATGCCTATGAACCACGTGACCTCTGAAAGTATCCACGAGGGGGCAGATGCGACGACAGCGAGGACACAGATGTTGGAGGACACATTTGTCCGTAATCTGCTTCGCTCTGGGAACAGAAAGCTCGTCTAGACAGACTTTATATTTAAACGTGCAGGAAACGATCGGGGACAGACAACTTATGAATGTAACATTCGTAAGAGGCAGTTCTAAGTGAGCCTGAGGCCCGTTCAGGAGGCAAGGCGCCTCGTGTCCCTACGATAGAAGTGATCCGATTGGTGCCTTGTTTAATAGAAGTGATCCGATTGGTCATATAGTCGAAACTGGTAACCGGAACTTCCGACGAGTTATGTCCCCTTAGGTTCCACTAAGATAGGCTCATTCAGGAGGCAAGGCGCCTCGTGTTCCTCGTACAATAGAAGTGATCCGATTGTTGCCTTGTTTAATAGAAGTGAACCGGTTGGTGCCTGGAGGGGCGGATTGCACCGGGTGACACCATCAGAAAGAGTGACCATCCAATGACTGTCTCTAAATTGTAATGGTAATTTCAAGATCTAAAGGTGGAAGGTTAATTTTTCTTTCTCAAATATTAATCCGGTTCTGTGAGGGTATCCAGGGGGTTGGTTGGGGGTGTTACTATGAGTCACCGCCCCTGGTGACACCGGCTCTAGTGACGCCTGGGTTTACTTGTTCTTCGCTTGATTTCCTTTAGTATTGAACTTGAACACGATGCAATTGAAATATTTTGAGAAAGCACTCGCCCCCGTTGTGTCTCTCCTCTTAATCCTCCGTTCTTTCTTTCAAGGTCACCCCTCGGGTTATGGAAGGAGTGACGTGGTACCGTTAAGAAGGAGTAAGGCTTCAGTTACCCAATACTTGCGGTACAAAGTGACTAAAATAAGATATCTTGCTTTCAATTTTCTTTCCATTGATCTCTTTTATGACCATCTTTTCCCTCGGCACATCACTTTGCATTATGTTCGACATTTTGCCCTTACAATGCAAGCCACTATCTCAACTCACCTCTTAGCAATGTCCATTCAGCCATACAGCTGATTTAACGATTGCCTTGACCTCGGAGGTCAAGGTCACTCCCAGATCACGTCAAATTTACACGCTGAACAGTCATTGATCTCATTAACAAGGAACGCGATGTAATTAACTCCCATGCCTCGTGCTGTTCTTTAATTTGGCCGATCCAATTAATACTCACGAGACAAAAGTTCCAATCAGAAGAGCCTCTGAAGCCAAAACGTTGTCTCTACTTCCGGTTACAGGTTTCAAAAGGAATGGGCTTTAATTCACTGTAACTTATTTTCAAATATGTCCATGCCCCATGTGGATTATTATCGGTTTCCAAAGGACAGGTAGCTCAGCATGAAAAGGTATGCGGGTCAAGGTTATATATTGTGGGGGTGCTACAATTACAGTTACCAATTACACTGTATTCTATCATTTCATTTGCGGGGGTTGGGGGCGGGGGAGGGGGTGAAGGGCATCAGAAAGCAGGGCAGAAACGCGTGCCCTTCCCCCTCTTATAGCTACGACACTGCAAGTGCTAATCACTAGTTACAATATGAATATCTATATAACCTGCCATCCCTCAGCTAGCAGTTGCACGCCCTAGGTGTGCCATGTGTACTGTGTGAGGTAATGGTGCAGGCTGTGACAATATACAGCAATGTAATCATGGTAATAATGCCGAGCGCTTTGAGCAAGCTATACAAGCCCGAAGCTCATTTAGGGTCATGGCGCCTCGTGTGCCTCCTACAATAGAAGTGATCCGATTGGTGCATCGTTTAATAGAAGTGATCCGATTGGTGCATCGTTTAATAGAAGTGATCCGATTGGTCCAATGGTCTAGGCGCCTTCTTTTCCTTCCTCTGCCGAACGTGCCTCTGGATTTAGCACTATACAAGACTTATTATTATTATTGTCATTTTTATTAGTTTCGTATCGCAAACAGTCTTAGAGTTATTGTAATGATATTTTGGTTGAAAACTGTCGTAACGTGAGAAGTACAGACAAAAACTCAGACTTGGTAAAAGGCGGTAAAAACACTGGATTCGAGCAGAAAAAACATAAAATGGATCTCTCAGGCAACCGGAAGCGGAAATATAGTTTTCGGCCTGACGTGGATAACAGCTTGTACTAGTTACAAACATTTGTCTGTCTCGGACCGAACTAAGGAGAAAATGAGGTGTTTGTCTCAAGTAGACCGCTGCCATACATACATATTGATCGAGTAATTGCTCGCAAAATAACAGTCCATCAGTATTACTCAACAGCTTGAGACACGGACACCAGTTTGTCTAATAAAGTTCGCCACTACTTAATGGAATGTAAGACGAGGCAGCGCAGAAGTCGCAATACAATTATTACCAGAGATGGTGCGAGGAATTGCCCGACGTGAGGGCTGAAGTCCTCGATAAGGGGTCAGAAATCCCCGAGACGTACACACATTTTCAACCAACACACTAAAATATACACATTTTCTACGAAATTTTCCCTGACGAAATACTATATTTTTCCCCGACGGGGTGGGAGAGGCTCCCCGATAGTGGGGCTATTGCCCCCCCCCCCCCCTGGCTAAGGCCGACCCTGACAAATACAATTACGCACATATCCTTTATGTAATAATAATAATAACTATGGATTTATATAACGCTAATTCCAGTTCTGAAACTGCTCAGAAGCGCTTATTTTTCCCTGGCGCAACCCCAATTAAGTCTGTCTGTCTGTAAGCTACCGCAGAAAGTAAATCATTAAGAGGAAAACCAATGTATTGAGCACTCGAACTCCCTTGCGATGAAAATTGCACAAAGTCAAAATACAACGCATAATTCTATATATAGCCTGCCATCCCTTCGCCAGCGGTTGCACACTATGTTTGCCTGTGTTATGTATACTATGTGAGGTAACTTGCAATAATGATATCAGTATATATTCAAATGGAGCATTTCTTAGCGCAGGACTTTTCTGGAAACTCGCCTAGTCCGTAAAAGTTGTAATGAGGAACATCGCTGCCAAAAATTCCGATAGGTGGCAGCACGGAAAACAAGAGATCGACAGAGTGATCTCCCTTGACAATACTCGCGGTCAACAAGACCGCTTTCTGTGTGCGGTGTCTCTGTGCAAGCAAAGAGGGGCCACACATTTCCAAAACACCTCATTCTGAGACGAAAATAGTTACTTGCAATCAGGAGTGACAAATGGAGCCTATCCTCGTATTGATCAAACCTACATGTATAAACCTATTATTATATATATAATATATTGTCTATTGGGTAAGCTTAAATGTACTAGTTAACAATGAATCCACTTGCACAATAGAGTTTACATGAACAATAATTAACAGTGATGAGTAAACAGTTTGTTCTTTGTTGGATGTGCATGCTGATTGGAAATAAATAGGCCTACATTAGACATAGTTTTCCCCCCACCTGGTTTTTATAAATAAATTAAGAATATACCCTTTTATAAATATAAGTATTTCCCTTCATTCTTGTCGCTGACAGAAATATATAGCATTAAACTCATAAATATTTCAACTTGGTCCAGTCTCTGAGAAATGTTGTCAGTTCTTTTTGAGTGACAAACCCTTCCCAAAAATGTGCATATAAAACGAAATATTCCTGGAATCTCTAATCACATGATGTCGAAGACTGCTGTTGTAATGAGCTATTGATCTCTGATTTGTCGCTGTAAATTATTACATTTTTTATTTCTCCATTAGTATCCGAATTAGCATAGCTAATTATCAGATTCATTACAAAATGAAAACATCGACTTTCATTGATGTGTGTTGAGGTAATCTAGAGCTATAAAACCAATTTGATGTCAGAGCACTCTGTTCTTGAGAGGGATCAATAAAGCCATTACTGACATGAGCCATTATTGGTCCGCCATTGATCCATCATTGATCCGGGAGCCCGGTGACCAAATGCAGAATCTCTCAGATACCCTTTCATGATTACTGTTACAAAACTTAGATTTTCTGTTATATAACCTAATCAGTCCTGGATGACTACATGTACATAAATAATGAGAGGACTGTTATGCAACCTGCCTTAAAATGAAGTGTTCAGCCTAGGCCACACGGTTTACAAAGTGTTCAGCCTAGGCCACAGATTTTACAAAGTATTCAGCCTTGACCACACGGTTTACAAAGTGTTCAGCCTAGGCCACACGGTTTATTTTGTATTGCTACATTTCTTTACAGCAGTAGTGCGTGAGTGGTGTCAGAGGAGCAACATTTGACCAACAAGTATGCCCTATTCTGCATGGAAATTACGTAAAGTTTTAATAATGATAAAGAACCATTCATCACGTAACCATTTGCAGTGAGCTGATTGGCTTAAGCTTGAACTAACGTTTGGGAGCGCCGTCACTCTTCATCAATTAATTGGTTCACAGCAAGAAGTATAAACAAAAATTTTGCCGAGACTAGGACAATGTCCTAATCTTCGTCAACGTCTAGGGGGTATCAATTGCATGTTGCTGGAGTGTTGCAAGGTATGCTATACGTGCCAAAATGTAGCCAAAAATGTGTAGACCGAGTGGCCTTGGGCATTATTGTTCATATAAACGCATTCCATATTATCATTTGTGGCTCAAACCATACACCCACAAACTAGCCGTTGAATTATACATGTACTACATGTACAAATGCAATTTTGCTATTTACATGTATTATTAATTATTTCCTAACTATCTATTGCGATTGTTTCCAATCCAAATGTAAGCACAAATACCTGCATGCATTTAGTGCATCTTGAATTTTGTCTTAAAAGTAAAGCATTTATTTATGTCGTTTTGAGCATTAAAGTAACGCCTCTGGGTTTTGCCATGGGGTGAAAGCACAACAATCTGTATACGTTAACATATTTAATGTTTAACCCTTTCATTCCTGACTCATTTTTTTCTCAGTTGGTGACAGCAGTCTCGAGTCTCTGAAAGGGTTCAAAACTAATATTTTAGTCATATGCTGACGATCAAAAGAAAGTATACGATCAGTTTTTGAGAGTGATGAAAACGGTAAAAACACACCATGATGCCAAACTTTTATTTCGAAGGTATAAGAATTTGACGAAATATCAGATCATATATACACAACAATCACCATTAAATGTCAACAGGGTCGTTCTCAAATAGACTCTCATCAAATCCCTGTGACTGTGATTATACCAGAATGCCCTGTTTAAAATGATATCCCTTTAATTAGCCTGCCAGCCACAGCCTAAGTAACAGCATGGATAGGGTGATATGCATTACCGATACACATAGCAATTTACAATTAATAACAAGAGAGCGATCAAAAGTGACTTAGGGACTTGACAAAAGTCTAGGTCAGTATAAGCAGAGATGGCTGTGGTAGAGAAGATGTTCAGTTCGTTGACCCAGGGTCTTGACAAAAGTTTAATTTATAGGCTACAGCCTGAAACTTCAGGCAGAATGACGATTTGTCTAAGGTATTTAACGATCCAGTGTTTATCAGTCATTTTAGAGCATCATAATTTCACCTCGTTGAAACCCTAACGAGACCAAGGCGCGATTTTAATTGAAGAATTCCGCTTATCTGTCTGTGTGACGTTATCGACAACACGTGCTCTAGTCACGTGACGTGAATTATTGGTGTCGGAGGTCAAACCGCTGCATTGATGAAACGTAACTTTCTGACACCAAATGCTCAGTTTGCAATAAACAACTCGTTAACAACATGATGATCTTGTTAATAACATTTAAATGGGACAAACTATGTATCCTGATAATTACTAAAGGTATAATGTTTCTACCACTTTATAGGATCCACTGGACTCGGTCTATGGATGAAGAGTTACTGAAATCAAAGTAGATTCTTCCATTGTTCATGGGCGTAAACAGAGTGTCTGACGGATGGCTTACTACGTAAACGTATATTGTTCAAATACGTAAACGAGTTGAAAGGTGTTGACAGGCTGTTGGTAAACAAATCGGGGCACGAATCACAGCTGACACTTTGTGAGGGTTCACTGCCAAAACCGCAACAACAGTTAATTCCGTAGCGGCATCAGTCATTGCTGGACATCAAGACAGATTTACCTTTGTTGGAATATAAATCTTGGCTGTCAGAAATACCGGACCCATTTCTCGTTTTCGGTGTAATGTTCGGGCCAGACCGTATGGAGATCTGTTAAAAGACGAAAAATATACATAAGCTTTCATAATGAGGCATTCCATTTGGCTTGTTGCCATTTCCAGAGAAATATTTAAGACAACAAGAGTTATCTACCTTTGCCTAGGACAGGCCGTGAGTTCATGAGTAACTTTTCAAAGGTAGTAGACTTAAGGTCGCTATCAAACATTGCCCTTGAAAAACTGAAAAGATCTGACCTAGCCCCATTACAGTTCAATGGTTATATTCAGGGTGCGCTCGATTTTTAATGTAATTACTGGAATATAAAATGCAGTTAAATGGGGGAAGTTAAGGTTAATTAGAACAAAGTAAAAATAATTTCATTATAATAAACTGAAGAAAAAAAGTGTATTTATATCTGCAATCTACGAAAGTTAGTAATCTCGTATTAGCGATCTATTTATTTTCTCCCAAATTATCTGCAAATTATGTCAATTTTCAAAATCTTT
>JAUELE010246434.1:0-11085 GCA_031471655.1 Diodora aspera | reverse complement strand
GTCGTGAATGGGAGTGGGTCCAGGGTATGTGACGGATGGAATCAGTAGTCTAATTATAGCCTGGATTTCGAGGATGTCTGATAACCATGAAGTAGAGCAAACCTGTTTATCACTTTTACTGGCCAGTGCAATTTTAGTGAAATTGAGTCGGTTCTGTTAAGTTATTATTTTCCAAATTGTGACTGAGCCCATTATTTGTGTGGACTCTTGATCGTTGATTTCATTCAAAAGATAACGTTCAACTAAACTTATCTTGAAAACATCAGAATTTTACAAAATATTTGACATTTGTTATTTTAGATCAAGGACTTTCATTCAACATCAACTTGTTTTTGGGCTTGGTATATCCTTTAAGTGTTTTCCTCACACAGTAAAGTGGTTTATACTTGGCTAAGTTATACATTTATGTAATGTAATGTGGTAGTTACTCATGCCTGTAATAGTAACAGTGCTCACATCTTGCCAACAGATTATGCACACCAGTAATTGAATCATGGCGTATTTGTTATTTTTAGTCTTGGCTGTACTTACTTGTTATACCTTTGTACGTCGGGTAGGTAGTCATTTTCTGCCAGCGGTATGTTTATACACTCGGTTGTTGCCAATGGAACCTAGATGCTGAAGCAAGAAATAGTCCCAAAGAGACATTTCCAATGTATTGATGGTGGTGATGATTTATGCTGTGCAACTTTCACACTTGACTGATGTATCAAAAGCAAACATTTTTATTTTTTAAAACATTAAAAAGAAAATAATTGGTTCATGATGGTGGTGGTTGTGATGATGATGATACTGATGATAATGGTGATGGTGAGGAAGAAGATGGTGATGATGATTTAATAATAATAATAAGGCCATTTATATAGCACATATCTCCACACCTCGGGGGGACATGCTCTAAGTGCATACAGAAGATTTCTGTTGCATAACTTTCACACTTAAATGATGTATCAAAAGCAAAATTGTTTTTTTTGCAAAGCAACAAAATTAGTCGGTTCAAAGCTTGTTAGGCTATGATATCTATCACAAAGAAATCAAAATGTAAAATATTTCCTATGCAAAGCCATATTGCCTCAAAAAACTTAGACAATATGTATTCTGTCAACTAAATAATGCTTTGCCACGCAGTGGCATACCTCATAATTGACAATCAGAGGCTTTTCACACACAGAAATAGTTAGTATTCTGACACATATGTTAATTGTATTACTTAATGTGACAACCAGTGATATCAGCACTAGAGGAATTAACTAATCATTTGGTATCCTTTTATTATATTATCACTAGTCTGGTTGATACACATCTAAACCAGTGAAGCTCCATGAGTTGATAGTCGATCCATTTCAGTAACACTTGTTATACCCAAGATCTTGTTACACTATGAGGCCTTGATCAGGGAGTGACATGATTTTACTTTGACCTAGATAGAATAGGCCCCCAGTAACCCAATGCTTGTCAAACGAGATGACTGAAATGGGGATATTTTCTTTTCTATTGATCTCATGAACCATCTTTTCCCTCAGTGTGCACCTTGCACATCATGTTGTGTAATGGCAAAAATATTTCCCTTCTAACATAAAACATCATCTTAACTCTAAGTTATTTAATAGTAGTAAAGTCTCACTTGTTTAAAATTGCCTATGCCATAGACCGTTAATACCTTTCAAGATTGTACCTTTTCTGTCAGTTTTTAGCTCAGTTTCAGCGCTTTTGAGCGATTTGTAATTGGATATGGGCGCTATATAAATTTGTATTTGTATTTGTATAGAAATAATAATAATGTGTGTTTATAATGCACTGTTATCCATGCACTGAGCGCATGCTCAAAGCACCACATTAACATTAGCATGTTCTTGACTCTCATTTAATTATGCTGCGTTCAGTGAAGGATGTCTGCCTGTGTTAATAAATTGGTCGCATCCAGCTGATTTAAGTGTGATATATACATAAACAAGGTGTGTCAGAGGAAATGTTCATGCCTCGTGAGTCGCTAAAATGACTTTGTATTTGCATAGTTTTCTTTAAAGTGATTAAGCCATGTGCTGTGAGTCATAAGCACATATTAGAAAGATGGCAACAGACTGACAGAAAACTGAACATTAATATTGAGTCAGAAAAAGATCAGAAATTTTACATATTAACTCTTTCCATTCGAAGGACAAGCTATCACGTCTGATGGGTCACAACCCTTCAATACAAGTCCAATTTTAGCAACATGACACTTACATCCGAGGGGCGAGATATCACGTTTTCATTGTTGCAACGTTTGACATGAACCATTCATGACTACCATAACATCAAAATCCAGATGAACTAATTTTTTTGAAAAACCATTTTTATTCACTTTCAGTAAATTATTCCAATCAAAAAGAGAAAAAATACGTCTTTATATTATGTTGTCCTTAACAGAATGTCAAGGTCATATAGCACGTGGTTTTGACCAGGGTAGATAATCAAGTAAATCCTAAAAATACATGGTAAAACACTACATGTATGCATTCGAAGGACGATGATAAGCGGCTAGAAAAGCTGTGAAATGTGTTAAAATGAGTAAACGAGTTATCCCGTCCCTCGTATGGAAACATTGCAAAACATCGGACGTAATATCTCGTCCATCGTATTCAGAAGCTACATTTAGAAAAAGCTGGTCGTATGCAAGGGTTGTAGATGCCTGAACGATATATCACGTCCTTAGGATATATGTGCACCTGTGAAAGTTTTAGCTCGTATGGAAAGAGTTAAACAAATTTGTATATACATGCATTATGTTGTAACTTATAATCCCATCTCTCTCTCTCTCCCTCTCTCTCTCTCTCTCTTTGTACTTAATCTACGATTTTCTTGTCAAACGTAAATACCACGGGTACATAAAGTAACAGGATAATTTTCTTTGTACTTAATCTACAATTTTCTTTACTATCAGGCCGCCTGCGTATGTGGACCACTTTCCCCAACCAGCTCAGACTTACCAGGACCCGTTGGGCTACATTCACCAAGCGCCACACGTTCCCCAGCAAATGATCGTGACTAGACCTCGTGACCAAAGCTGTTGCGTCATATTGTAAGGAGTGTAACGTTACTAAACATGCATATATATATGTAAACAAATACTTAAAACGTGAACCTCAATGTTGGTGCCAGCAACTTTTTATCGTAAGATCTGACCGACTACTGTGCCTCGTCAACCCTCCATTAACTGTGCCAAGGTAGATCGTTCTCGAACTCCAAGATTGCCAAGTGCCTCTTCACAGGATTCACCTGTTTCCAGCGTATAAGAATAAATTAAATGTGAAAACGTCTTCTACTCTAATGAAAATATAACGTCTCACAAGTTACGGGTTTGTTTTTGGTCTTAAAATTGGCGTCGATATAATGACAACAAAGATGGCGGTGGCTTCATCAAGTTGACGTCTGTGATGGCTTTACGAAGATGGCAATGGCTAGAGGGTGCATTGTGGTGTCGCTGATGATGGATTGTTTTGAATTTATTATGATCCTTCTTTTCTATGGATGTCCTTTACTCGATGATATTATCGTTACAATGGTTACGTTTTGTTAATTAATATTGTTACCATGGTGACCTGGTGATGATAGCGTCTGTTCAAGCCTCAAAGGCTATGTACTCTGTTTTCAGAAACTTAGTTACGCTAGATATACCGCTTGATTGTCAAGTTAAATTGTTTGATCACTTAGTCCAGCCAATATCATTATATGCATGTGAGATGGGGATACGAAAATGTTAAAGTCACAGAACGTGTCCATCTAAAATTTTGTAAATGTATTTTAAAGCTTAAGCAATCCACACCTGACTGTATGGTTTATGGTGAACTCTGAAGGTATCCACTAGAAGTACAAATTAAAACTAGAATGATATTGTTTTGGGGTAAACTAATTTTAGGTCCGGACAAGTTGGCTAGTCAAATATATTATCTCATGCTAAATACTATATACCTTAATGATATTGATTTTGTCTGGTTAACGCATGTCAGCCACAATTTTTATGACATTGGTTTACAATGGATTTGGGATTCCCAATCCTTTCCTAATTTAAATTGGCTGAAAACTCAGGTGAAAACTATTTTGATGGATAACTTCTTCCAGAAATGGAAAGAAACTGCAATCGCCTCATCTAAAGGCAAATATTATGTTATGTTTAAAGAAAAGCCTCAATTTGATGAATACTTGTTATGTCTTCCATTTAATTTATCAAAGTGGATAGTTATGTTAAGAACTGCAAATCATAGGTTACCAATAGAAAGGAATAGATGGTCAAATGTTGATAAAGATCGAAGATTATGTACATTATGTAATAGTAACATTGGCGATGAATTTCACGTTTTGCTACAATGTCCAAGTTTAAACGATTTGAGGAAGTTGTATCTCCCAAACTAGTTTTGTATTCATCCAAGTATTGATAAATTTAAACAGCTGATGAACTGCTTATACAAACCATTGTTAATTAAGTTAGCAAAATATGCAAAATCTGGATTACTATTGTTTACATAGAAATTATAAATGTAACGTAAATATTTTACACGTATGTAAATATTGTATTTTTGACTCTGTATATACACGTCTGTATGCTCTATATCACTGTATGTGATTTATGAGAATGAACTTATGTTATGTTCTGATACAATATTCTGTTGGAGAAGTGTGGTGTGATAATTACAAATAAAAGTTCAGCTCCGCCCTCGTGGCTTTTCACCTGTCACTCAAACCAGAGCAAGGCCGTGCGGTAACTAGAAGCTAGCTCTCGTTTTACAATGATGTAACTTTAACGTAGTTCACTCCACTTAATTAACAGGGGTGTCAGGTTGTAATTAGAAACCGGTCAACCGGAAAAGTTGTTTACGAGTAGTCAAAAGGGGAAGACACCCTCTATTTCTAATTGTTGACTTTCTCTGACACAAATCAACATAAGTGAAATAGGAAGTGTTAATATAGGAAATGATCAAATACAACATTAAGTGTTTTTTATGAGGGATTTTGTTGGAAAATAGCTATTCTGCTACTGTTGTGAGTCGGGCCCCGTCCGGGATTCGAACACGTGCCCTCGGGATTAAAGATCGGTAATGTAGTGCTGGCGATTTGTGCCTAACTCTGAGTTCGAATCAAGGACGGGGCTTGAAAATAACTGTAACAAGAAGCTTAGAGTCTTTCTGCTACAGACCACAAGATGAGCAATCGTACCCATCCCATGACTGATGTGTCATGTACATCACTGTTATTGTGACACATGTATGTGCCGCTCCACCACATACTGTGCCTCATATTATCACACTTCGCATGTCTGTGATTCTAGGACAAAGTAGGGCTGCAACGAAACACTAACTCTTCGATTCGATACATATCATGGTATCAACCTCATTTCGATACGATACAGAACAAGAGGGAAGACAAAATTAAATATATATTTTTTTATTGAAACATACCTACCATAGAAACCATAATTCAACCAATGCAACAGAAATGAAATGAAAATCACAATTACGAGTCATATCAGGACCAAGTTTTAAAAATAATATCAAAGTCATTGGTTTAATTTCTTGACCCAAGTAAAAATACCACATATTGAGGTCAATAACCTGACCAACTACCACATAATTATCATCAGGTGAGAGATCAAATACTTGACAACACTAAAAGTACCATGGGCAAAGGTTTCAAGTAGATACACTGAACACAGTGTAAATAATATGATGTCATCTCAGGAAAAGTATTAAAAAAAGTTTAAAAAAAATTAAAATTCAGTCTGGAGACGGCGGTATCGGTTTCAGGGCCGAAATAAACTTTAGTTTTACATACCAATGGGATCGCTAAAAGAAATAAACTTTGCCTTAATTCCTTATTGGAGACTACTCTTCCAAATACATGTCATGTCAATCCGATTCCTTTCACGTATTGTTTACGCTATGTACA
Organism: Diodora aspera; assembly: GCA_031471655.1. Lineage (NCBI taxonomy): Eukaryota > Metazoa > Mollusca > Gastropoda > Lepetellida > Fissurellidae > Diodora > Diodora aspera. The sequence continues at coordinate 5,163 of JAUELE010246434.1, read as the reverse complement.
ACATGTTCACAGAACACTAGTACTACGCGGTATGTGTTTCGGAGCGGCTGTTATTACATGTATTTACTCCCTCTGTGCGCATTTGATGGAATAGCCGAGTCCTCCACTTGCATGGTAGGTCAGATAGTTACTGCCGTATTGTTGCAGTTATTTAGGTTATAAAACATGATAACAAGTAACTATTGTTCCAATAATAAAACCACAGGAAATAAATAGTTCGACAGGAACATACTTACAGTACAATTCCAGAAAGTCTATTTTTAAACACTTACAATTTGTTTTCTCCACTACACTGCAAGACTGAAAAAATACATCTGAATACGAATGTTCGCAGAACACAGTTTATTACTTTCCATAACACCCTAAAACGCGTACAATGTATGGTTTATAATCAATAAATGTTTCTGCAATTAGTAGAAAAAGTGTTCTTTTTTCAGAAATAAGAGATGACATCTTGATATTTCCATACAAATAAATTGTTGGTTATAGTTCTCAGCCTTCAGTTTTTTTGGCAGACGACAATGGAATGAGCATTTGGAAATGTTTTGGAATCCACTATTATTTGAGATATGATGATGAATTTATGATAACAAAATGTGCGGAAATATCATTTCATGGTATGAGTGAAATACAATTGTATCAGACAATTCAGCGAGTACAGTGTTGCGTTTTTGACTAAAGTTTTCTGTGAAAGTTGTTCTGACTCATTTTCATTCAACGGTGTCTACAATTGGACCATACAACAACATTATATGTTGTTTAGTGGTCATTGTGATGTCACTCAACACCTCTTGTGGCATGTGTTAAGAGAGATATGCATAGAAAAGACATTGCCCCTCTTAAGGATAATTTGAGTCAGAACAACTGTCAAAAACGTAACGCTGTACTCATTTAATCTTCTTGTAGTTTCACTACAAAAGTACATAGGGACTTGAAGTTTATTTTAGAACGAACTAGAGAGATTAATGATTCTTTTGATACCATAATATGAGGCATAAATTGATTATTGAGGGAGCAGTGATAATGTGAACATATATGAGAGATTGCTGCTCGACGTAGACGTGCACGCGTTTTCGAGCGCTTTTTGACGGTACCCAACTTTAATGATTAACGGTGAACAGTTGCTGCTCAATGACAAAGACCTGTAGTTACTATGAGGAAACCTCTGTGCAGTCAGGCATTCTTTATTGTGAGGAGAACAGACATGAAATCCCTATTGTCAATCCGTAATTCTGTTATGATAATGGACGAGGCGTCGGTGCAAGAAATTCCCCTGTGACACAAACAGGTGATGAGTTGCTGACATAACCCACAATGCATCAGTATCGGATCTCACGGTGACACAGAGACTCCTGGATAATCTGTTGACGTTTTATTCATGACCAAGCTGCGTCTCACTTACTTATTCAACAGTTCGTCCTGTTAAAGCCAACACTGGATTCTTTTAGGTGATCTAATGGCTATTGTTGATTGTATGTATGATCAGTTATTAATCGTATTTAATTTGCGGTTCACACAATACGTTACCTAAGTGATCATAACAAGCCAGTCATCGTGACAACGTTGGCCAACTGTCCCACTTCACAATGTCCCAACAATGGACCTTGAAAAGTAACTTTAATTCAGTCGGTTTCACATGAACACGTACACATGTAGCTGAGAACAGCGACGAACTCAGTGACTCAAACGACGTCATTGTATAAGGATAGCGTCATTGGGCGTTGTGCTGTCATTGTTATTTCCTGAAAACCCGGAGTACATTGTAAATCCCAAATTAAATAATTCAGCCCACATTGCCGCCGTTTTATTCGGCGTTTATATTATTACCTTCGTGTGAAAGAATTTCGAGCGTATTCTCCTGAGTCTGTAAATAAACTTATCTTCAGCAAACGATATCGAAAATACGCTTAGTATGACCTAGAAGTCAAAGGTAAATATTCTAGAAGACACTATAGCAGAGACCCTGAGAGGCGCCATGGTAGGCGCCATGGAAGGCGCTCCCCGCTCTGTTCAAGAGCGGCTAATACAGCTTGGTACCCAGTACTACAGCGTTTGACAGAATGGATAACTGTGGACTTATTTGCTCCCCGCCCCCCTCGGGGGAGTATAGCAATTCGGAGAAAATAAGTGTATTTTATTGCCTTATTTAAACTTTGTGTATATGGCCTAGCAAATGATCGTCTTTAGATCCCCCTCCACCGTAGAGAATTGCTGGCGCCACCCCTGGTCATTCTACATACATGTGGATGTACTGATACAAAACGTATTTGGTTTGGTTTGGTCAGATCGGTTAATATAAAATAACGACACAGCGTAATTATTGTCTGATTATTTTGTAAAACACGTAGTAGGATTACTAGTCATTTAGAGATTTTTTCGCATACAAATTTATTAGTACATTTCAAAACACAAAGCGCTCCTTTTTCCACACTCTGTCATGAAGCTAACGGAACAATGTAATTAGACAGTAAGCAAACGCATAAGTATAACTATTTACATGTACATACGCAAAATGGATTCAATGCAATCACGTGGACCTTCTTTGTCAACAGTGAAACTGAAATGATTGCCTTTAACACACATAATCTGTCATCGATATGTTATTCTGTCCATCAGGAACCGATCCAATTACATGACATATACATGTAAGTGTGTTGAGATTTCATATCGACGTTCAACACATAAACATATAAGACATGACTACCTTATCTAATGATAAACAAATGGCCTGCGCTGTGGCCTCACTGAACACACCCAACCGGACTCTGCTACTGCTGATGGAGGGATGGCAGGTTATATAAGATTATCCTTTGTATTAGGAATGTGTGTGCTTCGTGTTGCCTCGTTTTAATAGTCATGTGCCCCTTTAAGTACACGTGCTAATAATGTCTGTGGTAAGTAACCACAGTGCAACACAGCGTTTAATCACGGGTCTCACAAATAAAAGTGCGTGCACCTTGCGAGTCTCTTAAAAATAAATGAACTCTTCTGAGTATGCCATTCTGCCTACCAGACGATATTTTGACTTTTGCGAAAGCTCAGCTTAAATCTGTCATAAAGTATGTAAAGAATAATAAAGCGCAGGTAACACTAACAGACATATCTGAGCACCAATAATCACTGGGAGAGAAACTTCACCATGAATACAAGCAACATTATACACGAGCAAAGTCCATAAAGAAGAAGGAAGAGTCTGTCGAGTACAAGCGCCATGAGCTCCCACTCCTCGCACATATACTTTTCTTTCTTCCGACTGGTAATCCTCGAGAGAATGTCACTCAGACTATTGTTTATTTCTCGAAAGTATCTCAGTAACATGTTGGTATCCGTGGGTACCCCGGAACTGTCATCGACAGCGGTTTCTGTCTTACTGATGCTGTTCATTGTCTTCGTGGATGATTGTCTGTGGTCAATCCTCAGCAGCTGAATAACCTGTAAACAAGACACCCCATTTTAAGAGGACATGGGAATATACTGTCATATTTACTCATATCCTGCGTTAGAAGGTCAAATGTGCAAACTACGAGAAGTGATGATGTGGTGTGAGCTTCAACTCGAATTCATTGATTAATTAAAATACTGATTTGTCTTCTTGTGAGCACAGGCTTTTCATGTTAAAGTAAACTCGCAATATAGAGGCACTGTTTTGAGTTGAAAGATGTGAGACATGTGTTTTATAATTTGCTTAGTGCTTAAACCTATCAACATAAAACTGTTCTACCTTCATACAACGCTTCTCTTATGATTCCAGTAAAACATACATGTAAGTACAAATGGTAAAGTTCATCAAGAGTGACAATGACCGTAACAGGTCAATATTCAGGTACATTCCGACTTTTAGGGTATTGGAAAATGTCGGCATCGTAATTGGCGTCTTGAAGCTGGAGAACCCGTTCTGCAGCAGCATGTCAGTTTAAAAGGGTCATTTGAAATCCATCAGTGAACCATATGCCATGTTGTTTATATAATGCCCATAGCGTTCGTAGCCTACAGTAATAGACCACACGTCACGACCACTTCCAAACTCGCTCCATTGGTCTTCATCTTCGTCATCGACAAGCCACTGCAAACGAAACTGAGCCAAACGCCTGGTTTGAGGAGGGTCTGTGAGCGACAGGAATCGTCTGCGAGAGGTTTGAGGAGGGTCTGTGAGCGACAGGAATCGTCTGCGAGAGGTGGAAATACGACAAAGAAGACCGGTAGTTGGCCCTGAATTGAGATGTTTGCATCGACGTCAGCGTGTCCCCTGTTGCAATAACGTGCAGGTATGGACTCTGTATAAATTATTGGTGGCCTCGTGCTGGGTCCGATTTGCCTATAGCTTCGAGAGCAGAAGTGTGCAGACCTTGCTATCCATTGAGGATCATTCAACAGGACTGAATCAGTGAACGTATTCACACTCTTCCAAGGATACATGTATATGTGGGCTAGGATAGCAATACATGGTGGCCAAACCGGGTGTTGATCCATTTGTGAACCAACTTGATTTCTGACAGGTCAGTCAGTCCTGTAATGAAGTCTGATGAACCATCTGGATTACACCCTAGGATACTATACTAGACAAAAGGAGTTTAGGGTCAAACACAATGAGAACGCTACTTTGTTAACAAGACGCAATGCATCCAAAATCCACACGGCAACATGTTGGCACGCATGTTACATGTTAATGTTTGCATGTTTAAAGTCACAATCCTGAACAACACGTGCATGTGCAGATACATCATGCATTTTAGATTTGGAGGAACATTTCACGTGAAGCATATGTTCTTAAAAGTCGATACCCTTCAGCATTAAATGTTCACTTGACCTTTAAAGTAAGTAGTACATTTTCACATGAAAACCCCCTTTCTAAACATATGCTCATATGGCTAGTTGTGACAAACCTTCAAACAGCAACATCGATTATCAGAGTATGTTTATATCAGGTTTGGCCCTTGAATTCTTTTGAGTAGTGTATATGTATATGCAATATACATGCAGTATGTAACTAAATGCAGTAAAACAGTCGCCCTGTGGGTTTCTCTTTTAAAGACTTTTTGAAATGTTAACATCACGGCCGTGTCTCAAGGTGTTTATTTTTCCTTAGTAAATAGAACATAAATAATTATTGACAAAGAGGTGCAAAGTAAGTCTCTCTCTCTCTCTCTCTCTCTCTCTCTCTTT
>JAUELE010246423.1:0-11086 GCA_031471655.1 Diodora aspera | reverse complement strand
TGAGATACGAGTTTCAAAACATTATTGTATCTTTGGCATTTATTGGTCACTACTAAGATTCTGCTCGAACCGTCGTGCAGCTTTGCAGACCAAATCTTTGCCAGAAAGACAAACACGCGCGTTTAGTTAGTCTCTGAAAGGTTTATTTCTACCAGGTAATGGCTTGGAGCAGAATCAATCGTTGAGGTTCAGTGGACCAACACAGAACACGTACCTATTTGTCTGGCAGAACATAAGTCTGAGCAGCTAATGATTTTTCTCCGGGTTTTTTTTGGCTTGTAATAACTGAATGGCATGTGCTTGCATATATCCCTGTGCCGTGTAGATGTGTAAGCGTTGCTGCACACAATGAAGGGGTTCTTGATATGGTTGCGTATCGATTATAGATATGAAGACACACAATTCAAAACATTTCATTGCACGTGTACTCTATTTGCATAACTATCAGTGATGTTTGGTTGTTTCGAGAAAGGATTTTGTCTTCAAACGTATATCGGAGACAATGGACGATACTCATTAACAGCAAATCACCAAATAAAATATGTTTTCCTAAATGCAATGTGTGTCATCCAGGTATGCTGTGGTTTGGATTTGATTTCGATGATCAGATACTGTTCTTGTTGCCGAGCTGCATTGCCTCAATGTACAACACTTATTGTTACAGTTTACAGCCTTCAAAACCACAGTTTTGATATACTGGTCTCAGCAAGCAGGATGCAAAGCCCAGCTTTAGAAGTACGCCGGATGCAACGAGCAAGGCTAGATGACTGTTTGACACCTGTTGGTGGTGATACTTACACCAGCGCCCTCCTACACCACACGAGCCATGTGATCAAACTACTGAAATGGAACTCAGTTACAGTTTTAACAGATGCTAACAATAGTAAGTGAACACTCTGACAGGGATATACGGCTGTAACAACGGCACACGTTAGAGCCATTGCAATGTTTATGGTTGTCTCACACACACTATAGCTGTCACGCTGTCTTTCTTGGTCTATGGACAATCTTTGGTATATTTGTTCTCACGAACAGGTTTTCTTGATAGTGTATAAATAAGCACAACGTGTACATGGGCTGAATGTCGCCGAAATAGTCAAATACACGATCTTGACTCTTGAAGGCACAACATGGCCTAGCACCAGCTTATCTTCACGAACGTGTCCACGATTATGTGTCCCTGGGGTCTCCCTCCCTTCCTCCCACTCTTGGTGTGCAGAGAGTTTCGGAGATGACTCCTTTGCTGGAACTCGGCATTTGAGCGATTGTACAAGTAGAATCAGCTCAATATAACGGACTGGGTATTATTAGTATTTTGTTAATACAGTAAACAGAAAGGTCGAACAATTCCACGTGGAATGCCTTCATATGTGAACCATAGACCATTACTCATAATCTACGTATGCACACTGATCATATCAATGTGATTTATATTTGGTCTTTAGTGTTCTTTGATTACTTAAACTGGACTGTTATATTTAGTTCCAAGCTGCACCCGAATGCAAAACTATGTTTGAATTATTGTTATCTCCGTCATTTTCAAAATCCAGTTTCAGTTGTCATGCTGGAGTTCTTGTAAATTTAAAATAAATCAAGAAGTATTCCTTTTGCAGGTCATGTGGCAGATCACCTAGTAGACGATATCTCCGGTCATGCAATCAAGGCGGAAGTAGTATTCGTTCAGAAGAATACAGACTTTCTGAGTCGACTAACCAATGACACAGTGATGACTAAAATTCTCCCTCGACTTCAGTTTGTGGTAGTCTGTTCGTTTTCTTGCACTCAGCATGCCATGGAGGCCGTGAGTAGCATTGAGTTTAATTTGCAATCAGTGGTGTTAAGAAATGGGACTAGGTTCTTGTAATACAGTAATCACGACGCCTTCACTAACGGTACAACACAACACATCACAAAATAAAGTACTTGGACTTATTTACACTTACACACACTCCGCCAACCACGTACAACCCTCTCTTACTCTCCACGAGAACTTTCCCGCTCACACAAGGCATCCACATATGTTTTTATACACACCTAACCTCATCCCCCACAGAATAAAATAAATTAATACATCCAGTAGTCAAATACACGTGAAGTCACTAAAGTGTTGACGGTATTCAAAGGATTATCAGTTACGGACTACGAAGGGGTACCCATATATGGTGCACATATGGTGACATTATGCCATATATTCACTGTATTAATCTGACGCAACAACACCAGTTACTACATAAAGAGAAATACTGAATCCATATCAAACATGCCAATCTGATGGAACACGACGACCATTAAAGAGTATACCGAAATATTTTGGGGTTGTTTTTTGTCATAAACAATTTAACCCTGACACTGTTTGGGAAATATCAAGTTGACATTAATGGTGATTATTGTATTTCATCAGTTTTAACAGCACGTCAAATGCCTATACCTTAGGGGTACAAGATTTTCATCACATTGTATTTGTGACTTTATATCATTCCCAAAATCTAATGGGTATAATATTATTATTTTGGGAATTATATTATATTTTTCCTTTCCTTTTAATATAAGTTTTGGGGCCATAAAACAATCCCATTATTTTCATGATATTAAATGGTCCCATCAGTGCTTCCATATTAAATGACACCATCAGTGCGTCCCACAAATAGCTATTCAAAATACATGCAGGATGTATTTTACCTGTGCGTTTCATTCTTGATAAGTACAGAAGATTTGTCCTAATAATCACTGAAATCGGCTTTATATTTGGTACACTCTGTTATTGATCCTTTGTTGATAAAAAGTATTGTTCTATTTGGTTATACTTACTGGTCATATGCTCCTTCAGATATGTACAATGTAAAAATTACAAAACATCTTCTCTGGCAGCCTGCAATTTAGAGCCTTGTACATGTGGATTCGATTTAATCCAGAAATACATATGTATTTCATCCAAGGTTCTGATTGCTGACATGTTTGCTTTGCTGTAAAACAAGACAGAATCCGGAACTAATGAACACTCACAAAAGCTAAAAGGCTTTCTTAAAGAGAAATATCAACAAACCATTATTTACCAATCCTTCATTGTTTTCGATCATGAATGCAGATGGAGGGATCGTATCTATTGTGTTGCCTTCGCGTGTTTGTTCAGCAATATTCTGGCGTGCGGAAACCCTGCTAGGAGTTCTTATTTTACCTACGTATTTACATAAAACATATATCAGGATTTGTCGAATAGCCCGTTATAAACAACGTCATGTTGCTTTGCAGCTTCGTGTACAATAGACGTTGTCGCAACTAATAGAGCCCTTCAGGTTCTCTTGCAGTTGTCAACGTATTTCATAAAAGATAAAAGAGAAAACCATTAGAGAATCGATTACAGAGCTGTGGTGTAAATCGAATGAAGACATTACTTTACATGCAGGCATGTTTTGCAAGTATATGATGGCATCGGACTACGAAAGAACTAGAGTTAATCATTGTGGACTCGTTGGTTACTGGTATACATGTACATATGTAAATTGCATTTCTTGTTCCTGCTGCCATACCCGTTGACGAACAGTAAACGATTATATAATGCGATAGCTGAATGCATGTGTACAGTATCAATATAAAAACGTTGACAGAACGTGTTAAAGTCTAGGCGTGTGAGTTTCTACCCTTGGTTATTATCTCCCCTTAAAAACACAACGGACAAGTTTAAACACTGAAACACACAACACATGATCGAAACACAGGTCAAGCGAACACGGGAAAAACGAAAAACAAAGTGAGTTCCCGTGTACTAATCTTCATGTTCTCATAACGAACAACATATCATATTTACTTCGCCGAGTGTCAGGAGAAAAGCTCCACATGAGCTTTCGTTATGGAAGCTTCGCTGATCGGTCAAACCGCCTGCCTCCAGACGATCGTCGTGAATAGGATGATTCCAGGGTATATTACTGACATTGGAAGAGTCACTAAGCTGACTGACCATGTTTAACTGTGAGTGGGTGTGGACTACTAGATCTTTCAGCTGATCAACTGGTTCTACCTGAGAGTTGGCAACGGTGACAGTTCGAGCATTAATCCTCTAGAGTTGATGTTGGTGGCGACAATGATGATCTTAGATTTGTCAGCGTTTAACTGTAGCATTTGTTCCTTCATCCAAGCACAGGCAAACTGTAGCGAATACCATTTGCGCAACAACAGCATATCACCATTTTGTCTTTTCTCGAATGTCCGTGGTAGGCAACGCTTACCACCCGCCTCAATTCGCCAAAAATTGCTCAAATAAATATCACTGCTATCAAAGCTTGCTTGTTTTGAGCTACGTAACAAGTAATTTACCAAACACAATAAATAGTTCAGTCTTATCCCACCCGAAACTTGTTGAGTTCTTACAATTAATCATTCGCAGCTCTATATGTGGCCTCAGACCACAGTTACGTCTGTTTTCGTTGGCAAAGGACCGTTTATTGGGCGATCTGTTCTCTATAAGTTTAAATTGAAATATCTGTTCAGTTCTGGATTTCTTTTGCAGGTAATACCTTGAGAGTGACATACAATTTTATTAGATTTTATATGCTAAGTGAAGCTGCTAGCAGGCTGTAAACTTTGGTGAAATCCGTTGTATTTCATATGAAACAATATCGGCTCAGTACCTAAGGCAGTTGATCTTATTTTTTGGAAGAAGCAGGTCAAGATCAGCAGTGTTTTGGTCCAGCAATGTTGTGTAAACCTTTACAAAGCTCTACAATTCGTCCTTCTAATGATACACAAATAGGGAAATTAATTGTGGTCCTGTGCATGTGAGGGTGTGATACGACTTATGTTGGAAGTGTGATGTGACTGTATGATAAGAGTGTGATACGACTTATGTTGAGAGCGTGATACGACTTATGTTGAGCGTGTGAGACGACTTATGTTGAGAGTGTGATACGACTTGTGTTGAGAGTGTGATACGACTAATGTTGAGAATGTGATACGACTGTATGTTGAGAGTGTAATACGTCTTATTTTGAAACTGTGATACGACTTATGTAGAGAGTGTGACACGATTTATGTTGAGAGCGTGATACGACTTATGTTGCAGCCAGTCATTGCAACTCGATCCCAAGCATACCCAATGGACGCTTCCACTGCGGGACCAGTCATGCAAGATACGCTGTCAAGGGAGAGGATTGTAACGTGGTGTGCAATAACGGATATATCCCCTCAGCCGGAAATAACAGGATCACATGCTCAGGCAATAACAGGTGGACCGGACATGCTGTTTGCACAGGTATGACAAGCATCATTGTTAACTTTTATGCAAAGAGGCCTGGTGTCATATATTATTAAGTTTAGGAGCATATCTGGCGATAAAAGAGGGGGCGCGCCCACATGCCCAGCCTTTGCTGAGGGGTCGAAGGTCCGAGGAGCCTCTTGGGGTTTAAAAAAAAAGGGACCCGGGACCCCCCCCCCCCCTATTTGCATCAGCGCCTGGAGTTAATATTAGGCCGTCATTGGAAGGGGTATAGGCGTGCACTACTGTCGCAAAAGTATACGAAGCATGTTATTGTGAAGATAAACATGCGATATCGTCAAAAGAACGTATGCGATAGCTATAGAATTAGTGGCGTAGTTGAGCACTGGCTTTTTAAAATTTTACTTTGTTTTGTGTGTGGGCGGGGGGGGGGGGGGTGCAACAGTGGGTCAATGTCACATTTTCCAACGGCGAGGTTAATATTGCAAACTGTAATCTTAAGAGAGTGTGTATTTCATTTCCGGGGAGGGGCAATGGAAGGAACAGGATCTCTGAGAGGAGACCCCTCTCTGGCTATGCTATGGCGTAAAAGGGAAAGTAGGTTTAACCATTAAAGAGAATGAAGGATGTGGCCTTGAAAGGGAACGTACAGTGTTGTCTTCAAAGGGATCGTACACTGTTCTTGTTGAGGGAAGCGTACAGTGTTGTCGTTAAATCGAACGTACAGTGTTGTCTTCAAATGCACCATACAATGTGCTTGCTAAGGGGAGCGTACAGTGCTGTCGTTAAATAAAACGTACAGTGTTGTCTCCAAAGGGACCATACAATGTTCTTGTTAAGGGGAGCTTACAGTGTTGTCGTTAACTCGAACGTACAGTGTTGTCTTCGAAGGGACCATACAATGTTCTTGTTAAGGGGAGCGTACAGTGTTGTCTTTAAATCAAACGTGCAGTGTTGTCTTCACAGAGATATACTGTTGTCATTGAAGGGACTATACAGTGTTGTTGTTACAGAAAGTACGACGTTATCGTAAGATACTGTCTAGATACTGAAAGTTTGCTTTTGTGAAGTGGAACGTTGGGAGATGTTGCCTGGTGAACTTGCTGCTTTTAGAGGAGCTGAAGTCCCATTCATCCACGCTAGATGTGCTCAATATTCTATAATTCCTACCTACCCGAGTAGGACAAGGCGATATTCATTGACAGTATGAAAATGATTACATTGCTTACAGTATGTTTCTATAACGTACCGATCTGGTTTATCCACGCGAGACATGCCAAGTACAGTTTATTACAGTTTTGTAAACATACATTTAATTTCAGATGCCCACTGTCCAGCTCCAGCAGCCGTGTCCAGTGGTACATTCGTGTGTCCAGTTTCACGTGTGATAGGGAGCACGTGTCAACTGTACTGTTCTGCAGGACACATGGTGAGAGGACCAGCACAGGTCACCTGCCAGAGCACCAAACAGTGGACGCAGTCCGGGACATGCACGGGTGAGAAATGTTTTTTACGGGTGTCTGACTGAATGGAGGGTAACACACAAGGCCAGCGCAACAAAGAATGGACTCAGGCTAGGACTTGTAGCTGTATGACCCTGCTGATAGACAGTGGTGGCGCCAGTTTGGTGGCAGGGGGATTACAGCCCCCGTCGGGGAAAAATATAGCAATTTATTGGGGGGAAATTTCGGTATTTTTTGAAAATGTGTGTAATTGTCGGGGACCTCAGCCCCCACGTCGGGGAATTGCTGGCGTCACCCCTGCTGATAGATCGGGGTCCGGACACAAATTACATCGCCCTGTGACGCACGGACGTAATCTTTAAACTGAAAATACTAAACGGTTGAAGTTGGACTGATTTCATATTGAAGTTGCTCATGTTTGCACTGTATACACGCTGCAGGCCAAGATGGGGGTTGGGTAGTGGGGTAAACCCATTCAGCTCACCCTATTAATTTGTTTTGCTATATCAAACCCAAACATATTATGAAATGCTTGTATGCACATTTGTCAACATGTTCACCCCTTTTCCAGGCTTCCGTTACGAAAGCTAGGTTCAATGAAGAGAAATCTGTTTGAACTGCTTTCAGTAGTCCACATCGCCCACATCTTATATTTATATTTACAAACATCGGTAGATTCAATTTGCGTTAACAAACATCCATTTAAAATAGTTTATGTCGAATTCATGAGCAATTTCGTTAAATTGGTGTGAGCTATTTTTCTCAGTTTTTAAACCTTCGGCTTGCCGATACTTTTGTAAGAGGCGATTTGATTGGTAGGGGAATATTCCTCGCAAGGTAACCACGCATTGGGGTCCAAGTGTATTTTACGGTAACAGGAATGCTTGAAGGTGTTCCAACTGACGATCAACGTAGCGCTAAGATTGTTCTGTGGATAGTCAATGTGTTGGTAGTTTGTTTGTTTGTTGTTCCTGAAGTCTGTTATGTTTCCCTTGCAGGAGTCCAGTGTCCCTCTCCTCCGGCTATTGAGAACGGGATGTACAGATGTCCGAACACATCCTACACACACGGAGAGACGTGTCAACTGGAATGTAACAAAGGATTTCACGCCGCCACACATCATCTGAGTATCACGTGTCAGACTAATGAAACCTGGTCGGCTGCCACGTCATGTATTGGTGGGTTCAACGTCATAGCTCTTACTGTCATCCGCACAAAGTCATCCGAAAATGTCTGATATATTTGTCGGTTTGCAGATTGCTCATGACATAAGACGTTTTGAAAATACAGAATAGCAACCTATACCCTAAGCATCACAACATAGAATATGTCTGTACGTATAACAGGATAGACGCCATTACACGCATGCTCACAGGTCAACATCATTACCCAGTCACTGGAACAATATATCACTCACAACACCCTTCAACTCTCCAGAGAATACACACCATGGGCTGTAAGTTATGCGCTTTAAGGTTAACCTTACATAAATCCCAGCTTTTTGATCTACTACCCAATTTTTTGTCGGTGGACTCGGCAAAGCCACTTTCCAAAAAAGGGAAATCGTTGACATTGTCAGTGTGAGGCAGAGCCTGAGAGCTTCACAAATCGAACATGTCACCCATCCAACTTGGCCTACTTGAGTTACACTCGTGAGAGTAACTCACATATAGCAGTACACTGAGCAATGATGCTACTATCAACTTCCTTTAGACACGGTTAACATAAAATTATAGCCAGGGGAAACAGAGTTCAGTTGTCGCTTGAAAAGCAGTAAGGCAGTTTATTATACAATATACAACTTGGTTCGATTGATCCTGTGATCCTCAGGGGGCGATATTTCGGATTATTAACCCATGACCTGGTGAAATAATAAAGGAATCGCGCACGAGTCCCAGGCACGATCTTCGCGTGGTATATGTTCTATAACGACAGACGATCCTTCGTTTAAAACTGATATAACAAGCAAGACATTCAGCTGTACCTATTTCACGCTGAAGGTTGAATCGATTTTCAATTGAATTTGTACCAATATACCGATTATACTGGTTTACTGATTGTATAACTACCTACTACATACATGTGCATCTAATTATTAGTTAAACATCCATTTCCAATGCACAACAGTTGCTGATCATTATTGTTGGTCGGTCTGTATTGGTTTGTTGAAAGAAACCTAAAATCCAACACTGCTGACATTAACGTTTTGCGACAAATCTTGTTTTGATATCATTGAAAATTAATTTCACTTTCTTCTGCAGTGTCCATTTTGCAATGGGAATAGAAAACAGTTCATCCCATATTATTTCTGAACTTATCCTTCTAAGGAAACGCTTACACAACTCCTACGTAGTAGAGATATTGATATTTTTAAAATATGTAACCTTATTTCTGAAAAGAAAGCTCCCTGTGTGATTAAGACATCTTAATTGCATATTGTCCGATGATTACGTGCGCATGGCATTGCCTTACTTCCGCCTGTATGTAATCTTGGTCACGTGGCTTGTGTTACAAGACTAAACCTCCCCTTGTCTTGTGTTGTCTCGAAATTCAGGACATAATTACTCGGACAACGTCCGTCATATACCCTGGATTTACTCCTAACCATCATGGTCGTTTTGTGTGTTAGAAAGTCCCAATCTGCTAAATATAGACAACCAATGACAAACTCTTGACAAATTAAAACACATATCGTCTTTACTTCGCCGAGTTTCAGGAAGGACACGCCACATGATGGGACGCACGATTTTCATTAGTCAAAACGCTCGCTTCGAGACGATCGTCGTGAATAGGAGTGTTTTCAGGGTATATGAAATACGTTGGTGAATTCCTTATGCCATGGACTTTGAGGATGGTCTTGTCTCAAATAAACATCATCTGGCCACATTGTTATCTCCATTTGTTCGTCAGTACCAGTCGTTGCTCGGCATATTTTTCTGAGTGATCAGTAATTCTACATGTAGTGATCGTATGATATGTTGCCACATTGCGGTAACACCTTCTGTTCGTCATCTACTTGCAGAGGGGTGTCCGCAAGGGATGTTCGCTAACGTGACGTCCGCAGGGGACAAGTTCTGCCAGCTGTGTCCTCAAGGGACTTACCAGACACTAGAAGGGAAGAGCGTCTGTATCCCATGCCCCGTGGGATGGTCAACTCTCTCGGTAGGATCTACAGATATCACCAGCTGTACAAGTAAGTAATCAGATCCGTTGTTGACCATACAGAAATGTCATGTTTGTATGAGTATTGTGGGTAGTAAACCTGTTTTTAAGCGTTTTCAAGACGAAATAGCGCCTTAGCTACTGCTGTCTTATACCATGTGCAAATTTACACCGGGGGTAAATTTACATATGGCAGTATTTGCGTTCGCAGCACGCTGTATATTTGCGCATGCGGCTGTGTATCAGTGTTTGTATATATACACGTATTTAAACAGAGAGAGAGAGAGAGAGAGAGAGAGAGAGAGAGAGAGGCTGAATGTAAACGGGTGATTCCTTTCTCTGCGTAGTGCTACAACTGGAAATCCAATTGTTAAGAAGAACGAGTCCGCCCTCTTGGGTCTTGATGATAGTCATATCTTTGACAAATTATAAGCTGTAGTGTAATAATAACAATAATATTAATAATGGCGTCTTATGTGGCGCTACTCTCCACGCACTAGGTGCCTGGTCAAAGCGCTGCACATTAAACCCACGACATTGGCATAAGCCTACGTCATAAACACGCTTAATATGAACGTTCAAATGGCAAGAGGTAGTATTGAATATCAAACTGAAGGTAAATCGCGTCCAGTTGACTTTGAACAAGAATACTATTTAACCAAATGGATGTTCATCTTTTAATCAATGCCCATCTTATTCGTTGCGTGTACGCAAATGTTCACTCGTCATTGGACATTTTACCAATGCAGGCAAATATCCTGACGTATGTAAATATATGAAGAGCCCATGGAAAAACAACCGGGCTAAGTCAAGGGTTTCATGTTTTAAAACTTTGAAATTTCATTGTTCTGCTCTATATTCATAAAAGCATATTTCGTAAAAATATTTCTCTTACCAGGCATGTGTCGTGTAGGAACTTTGTCTAGTACGGGCCTGGAGCCGTGTCATCTGTGTCCCGTTGGGACCTACCAGGATAAAACCGGACAAACCACTTGCAACTCGTGTCCGGCAGGGTACACCACGGTCAGTGTGGGCTCGTCTATGACTATGCATTGTATCGAGATAAATCCTAAGCCTGTTGGTTAGTTTGGTGATCATTCTTAGTGAAATAAACGTGTGGGTTATTCGTTGGATGTTTATTATATTATATTTATACTGACGTCCAAAATATACTTTACTGACGTCCAAAAGAAAGTATACCAAATGATTTCAATTATTTTCCCTTACGTCTTTATGTCATAGTTGATCAAAA